>OX941080.1:164545000-164835000 GCA_954870635.1 Arctium minus
ATTGATCTGAGAAAAATTAACAGGCCAAAGCCTTGTTTTATCTGTGGCAAGTTAAATCATCTAGCCAAACACTGTTATTTCAAACCTATTAACCAAAGGATCACTTTTCAAAGAAATATACAAAATCCTGTTGGTTATAGGAAGCAAATAAGGGATCATATGGCTGAGAATGTGAGAAGGGCACCTATAAAATATCATGCTCAGAATAAGTTTGCTTATTCAAAGAAAAAACTCCAAATAAGCCAAGGAGTAACTTAAAGAAAAAGAAAGCAAACAACTTTGTCCAGGTTTGGGTTCCAGAAGTAAAGAAATCTGTTAGTACTGCTACTTCAAATAGTACTGCTGACAGAAATAGTGTTGCTGCAAGCAATACTACTGCTAACCCAGTTAGTACTGCTAACAAAGTTAGTACTGCTAAACCTCTTAGTACTGCTAATGATGTTAGTACTGCTTCTAGTGACAGGCCCATTCTTCTGACAAAGTATTCAAGCAATAAGATTCCTCAATTTGATAATCTCATCAAGTCTGAATATGAATATCTTGATGAGAATGGGAAACCCAAGACCACTTTGTCTTGGGTTCCTATTAAAAACTAATTGCTTTATTATATGTGCAGGGCAACCAACAGCTCAAGGGAAGGAGCATTTGGCATGTTGATAGTGGTTGTTCCAGGCACATGACAGGTAACATGGCCTGCCTTCAAAACTTCAAAAGAATTGATGGAGGACATGTTGCTTTTGGTGATAATCCAGCAGGTGGAAAAGGTAATGTGTCAAAAGGTAAGATGACCTTTGAGGATGTATACTATGTTGAGCAATTGAGATACAACCTGTTAAGTGTATCACAGGTCTGTGACAAGAAACATAGCATATTATTCAATGATACTGAATGTATTATCCTTGCTCCAGGGTTCAAGGTAGTTGATGAAAGTATGATACTACTTCGAACTCCTAAAAAGGACAATGTTTATTGCTTAGACTTGGACAGTGTAGCTTCTGATTCATCTTTAAATTGTTTATTTTCAAAAGCTTCATTGGATGAATTATCTCTTTGGCACAGAAGGATGTGTCACATGAACTTTAAAACAATGAACAAACTTGTGAAAAAAAACCTTGTAAGAGGTTTGCCACAAAAGGTATTTTCATGTGATGATCATTGTGTTGCATGTCTTAAAGGCAAACAGCACAAAACTTCTCATAAGTCCAATTAGATAAATACAATCTCTTCACCTCTTATTTTACTGCATATGGATCTGTTTGGTCCTACAAATGTGATGAGTATTGGTAAGAAATCCTACTGCTTGGTTATTGTTGATGATTTCTCTATATTCACTTGGGTCTATTTTCTGAGGACTAAGGATGAGACAAGTGGACTGATCAAATCCTTTGTTCTTAGAGTTGAAAACCAAACAAATCTAAGAGTTAAAGTCATCAGGTCTGATAATGGAACTGAATTTAAAAACAATGACCAAAACAGCTTCTGTGAGGAAAAAGGCATTGACAGACAATACAGTGCTCCTAGGACTCCTCAACAGAATGGTGTTGCTGAAAGGAGAAATAGGACTCTGATTGAAGCTGCTAGATCTCTGTTGGCAGATTCAAAACTTCCAATTACTTTTTGGGCAGAAGCAGTTAATACTGCCTGCTATGTTCAAAACAGAGTTCTAGTAGTGAAATCCCAAGACAAGACACCTTATGAGCTTTTTACAAAGAAGAAACCTTTTATTGGATTTTTCAAACCATTTGGGTGTCCTTGCACAATTCTCAATACCAAAACTCACCTAAGCAAGTTTGATAGCAAAGTTGAGGATGGGTTTCTTGTTGGATATTCATCTCAAAGTAAGGCCTACCGAGTTTTCAACACCTCTTCTAGGATTATTGAGGAAAGTGACAATGTCAAATGCAATGAGAACACACCAAATCAACTTGGTTCAGGTCCTAATTGGCTATTTGACATTGATTCACTGTCTAATTCTTTGGGTTTCAGTAATGATCATAATGCAGGAACAGGGACAGAAAAGATACAAGTACAAAGACAAGAGTTTGTGTTGTTCCCAACACCTACTGCTGATCCTGTTGAATTCTGTGACCAAGATAAGAAAGATACTTCAGATTCAAAGGACACTGAACCAGCTCAGAATGAAGAGGACAGAGGTGAAAAGGAAGATCAACCCTCAGATTCAGGAATCAAAGGTCCTGAGATGCCATGTTTGGAAGAAGATGACACAAATGATGATAACTCTTCAGTTTTTGGTGGTAGCACTCCTGAAAAGAATGACTCTAATCTGGAAGCAGATATTAATGAAGAGGCTGTTCATCAAACAAGAGTTCAGACAAATCATCCTCCTCAATTAGTGATTGGTGACATCAATTCTTCTATAATCACAAGGAATCAAAGCAAGTTGGGAGGATTGAAGGACATACAATCAGGATTACTATCTTTCTTTCTATCACAGGTTGAACCTAAAAAGGCACGTGATGCAATGAAGGATCCAAGCTGGATAGAAGCAATGCAAGAGGAGCTACTGCAGTTTGTGCTGCAGGATGTATGGGATTTGGTTGACCTTCCAAAAGGATACAGAGCTATAGGCACTAAATGGATCTTCAGGAACAAGAAAGATGAGAGAGGAATAGTAATAAAGAACAAGGCCAGATTAGTGGCACAAGGGTATACTCAAGAAGAGAGAATTGATTATGAAGAGGTATTTGCACCAGTGGCCAGGATTGAGGCAATCAGGCTATTTTTAGCCTATGCTTCTTTCATGAAGTTTAGGGTCTACCAGATGGATGTAAAAAGTGCTTTCCTGTATGGGAGAATTGAAGAAGAAGTGTATGTCTGTCAGCCTCCAGGGTTTGAGAATCCAAATTATCCTGACAGAGTATACAAATTGAAGAAGGCACTCTATGGGCTACATCAAGCACCAAGGGCATGGTATGACACATTGTCTACCTATCTCTTGGAAAATGGTTTTCAAAGAGGAATCATAGACAAGACTTTGTTCATTCAGAGGAAGAAGAAGGACATCCTTATAGTGCAAATCTATATGGATGATATTATCTTTGGATCCATAAAAGATCAAATGTGTAGAGATTTTGAAGAATTGGTGCACAAGAGATTCAAGATGAGTTCTATGGGTGAACTTACTTTCTTCCTTAGGCTACAAGTTAAGCAGAAGAAAGATGGGATATTTATAAGCCAATCCAAGTATGTGCAGGACATTCTTACTAAGTTTGGATTCTCATATTCAAAGCCTGCAAGCACACCCATGGAGACACACAAACAGATCACTACAGATCTTGAGGGGGAGGCTGTGGATGTTCATCACTATAGATCCATGATTGGCTCCCTCATGTATCTCACTGCTTCAAGACCAGATATCATGTTTCCTGTTTTTGTGTGTGCAAGATTTCAAGTAAGGCCTAAGCAGTCACACTTTCAAGCAGTCAAGAGGATATTCAGATATCTCAAAGGACAAACTAGATTAGGTCTTTGGTATCCTCATGACTAACCATTTGACCTACTTGCTTATTCAGACAGTGACTTGGGTGGTGCAAATTTGGATAGAAAGTCAACTTCAGGGGGATGTTAGTTTTTGGGTGCAAGACTAGTGTCATGGCAGTGCAAGAAACAAACCACAGTGTCCACCTCTACAACAGAAGCAGAATATATAGCTGCTGCAAGCTGCTGTTCACAAGTACTCTGGATTCAGAATCAAATGCTGGACTATGGTATAACTTTCCTTCACACTCTAATCTTCATATACAATAACAGTGCTATTAGCATTGTTAATAATCCAGGCAAGCACTCCAAAACAAAGCATATAGAAATCAGGTACCATTTTATCAGAGACTGTAATGAAAAGAAGCTAATTCAGGTTGTGAAAGTCCATACAAGTAACCAATTTGTTGATCTATTCACTAAATCTTTTGATATGGGTAGATTCACATTTTTGGTCACAAGTGTGGGCATGATAAACTCTGAATAAGCCTATTATCTTTTTACTCATGTACTTGTATAGATTCTTCCCTGTGTACTTTCTCATAATGTATGGAATATGGTGCTTTTAATCCTCTATCTTTAAGTGTTTCAGGTTGCTTTGAAATAAAGGTAGTTAGTACTTCTGGTTCATTTAATACTGCTCACACAAATGCTGATAGGTCAAATGAGATTAAGTATGGTTACTACTGCTAGGCGGTTTATACTGCCAGTGCAATGTTACTACTGCTTGTCTTGTTTCTACTGCCAAAAGAGTTAATACTGCTAGCCTGTGTTAATACTGATGGAACGTGTTAATACTGCTAGTCTGTGTTAATACTGCTAGCTTGTGTTAATACTGCTGGTATGTGTTTATATTGCTATCATGTGTTAATATTACTAGCATGTGTTAATACTGCTGGTATGTGTTACTACTGCTAAATTGTGTTAATGCTGCTGGTAAGTGTTACTACTGCTAATGTAAGTTAATACTGCGGGTTTGTGTTAATACTTCTAGGGTATTTACTACTGCTCTTAACTGAAACATGTACCCTATAAATACCCTTCATTCCTACCAATATATCAAAACGGCTCTTTGAATTTCTTTTGCTTATTCATCTTCTCTCGTCCTAACTCTTGCTTTCCAGTGATTACACCCTAGTGCTCAATCGACTTAAGAACTAATGGCAGGTCTCATGTTTGTGGATGATCACAATGAGTTAGCAATGCTACAGAAACCCAAGCAAGCTGCGGGGTTTCATCATATTGTGGATTTTCTCATATCCTCACACGTCGCATACGCATTATCTGTCAATCCCACAATCTATGTGGAACACATGCGACAGCTTTGGGAGAATGCTACCATCCACACTGAAGATGGCAATCAGGTCATCAAATCAAGGGTTTGTGATAAACCTCTGACCATTACTGAAGGTTGCATCCGTGCACATCTACACCTAGATGATGCCGCAGGTATTACTTCTCTACCGAAGGAAGATCTCTTCCAAGTTCTTAGTCGTATGGGGTATGAAGGTCCCACTAACGTATATAAGTTTTACAAGAACAGATTTTCACCTCAGTGGTGATTCTTTGTTCATACCCTACAACACTGCATTTCTCGAAAAACAACTGGATGGAGTGAGTTCAGCAGTACCATAACGTATGCTCTGGTTTGCTTGGCAACCTCTAGAAAGTTCAACTTTTCTCAAATGATTTTAAACGATTTGCTGTCAAACCTGGATACCAAAACCAAAAGCTTTTATATGTATCCAAGGTTTGTGCAAGAAGTACTAAATCAAGAATTGACGGATTTACCTCATTTCAATGAGGTGTATGTACCAAAACCCCCAAAGGGGAAGGTGTTCTCTAATATGAAGAGGCCCAGTAAGGACTTCTCTGGTATAGACACACCATTGTTCTCTACAATGATGGTTGTGTCCCACTCTCAAGGTGAGGCATCAGGGTCAAAGCTCACATTAGACCAACCCACTGATGACCTACCCACACCTTCCACTACAAAGCATATCCCTCAGTCCCTTCTAAGGAAGCCAACATCACCCATTACTCATACATACACAAGGAAAAAGGTACAGAAGGTTCCTTCCCTTATAGTATCTTCACCCCCAAAGCCTAAAAGCCCTCTGATGGAGCATTTTCCATCAGAGAATATCCAAAGGGAAACCACAGGGGTGTCTTCCAACCCCAAGAAGGTGCTCAATAAGGAGGAGGAAGAGCATGTGGGCAGTGAGGCTCACACTACTGATTTTGCACAAAGTGCAGGGTAGGACAGTATGAATATCTTTAAGACCTTCTCCACGACAACTTTGGGTGAGCAATCATCCAAAGGTCCCAGGTGCCAAGAAACCAAGGGGGTAGAGGATGCTTCTGCTAGGCAGGAGACCTCTACTAAACGTTCCAAGGATCCTCCAAGGGTGGTAAACACACCTAAAGGTGGTGAGGATAGATATGCATACGATGAATTGATGGAAACCATAGCCAATATCAATATGGATGTCATTTCTCAATGGGAAAAAATAGAGGCAATGCAACAGGTCATTACTGGCCAACAAGAGCAGATTGCAAATCTCAAAAAGCTGGTGATGAAGTTAGTGCTCAAAAAAAAGAAATCAAAGTTTGTGCTGAAGAAAAGAAGCAAAGATCATGATTCTTTCAAAAAGGGGGAGACCAAAGAGGATGAATCTCAGTTTGAGGGGGAGATGGGAAAAGAAGCAGAAATGGGTAAAAAAGCAGAAAGCAGCAAAGCAGCAGAAACAGAAGTAGCAGCAGTAACAGAAACAGAAGCAGTAACTGAAAAAGCAGCAGGAGAAACAGGGCTGACAGTTGAAGAGATAGAGATTGCTGAAACACTGATGAAGGCAAAAACAGACACTCCCAAGGCTACTCAAAAGGCCAAGGGAGTGGAAATCAAAGAAGGAGGATTTGAAAAGAAGAGAAAAGAAATAAGTGATGCTGAGGTAAAGAGAAAAGGAAAAGAAAAGGTAGTGGAACCTCTAAAGAAAACAAAAAAGTCAGTTCAAGTAGCTCTAGATGAAGAGGTAGCCAAACAGCTACAAGCTGAAATAGAAGCAGAAGAAGAGTCTCAAACTGCCAAAGATAGGCAAATTGCTTTAGATCTGTCTAAAAAGCTCAATGAGGAGTACCAAAGGAGTTTGAGGGCTGCAGCTGAAGCCAAGAAAGTCCAAGCAAAAGCATCTATGCCAAGGCAGCCAGTACAGACAAAGAAAAGACAACCTTAAAAGACTTTTGTTGCCAACCAAGAAAGGAGGAAAATGATCAACTTTCTAAAAGGATCAGTTGGTGTTAAAGAAGGCATGTTCACTGGTATGTCTTATGGCAGAATTGAAGAGCTTTACAAGAAAGAAATGACCAAGCTACAAAGAGACTTTACTCAAAGGATTGAGGTTGAAAGGAAAATGAAAGAAAGGCATGATCTGCATATCCAACAACCTTTTCCTGAGAGTGAAGAAACCACTTCTACAAAAGAAGTGGAAGAAGAACAGAAAGAAGAAACTCTTGATCAAACAGTCAAAGCTGTCAAAAGAATGAAAATCATAGCTTCAAAGAAACAGACCAAAAGGCCAAGGATTGAAGAAGTGCAAAAAGAAGTTGAACCTGTTGTTGCAACCCCTGAAGAACAATCAAGTCAACAAGGTGCAGAACAATCTGAACAATCTGAGGTACATGTTGGTTTGTATATGACAGTGACTGATAGTGAACCTGTAAAAGCTGACCCAATATCAGTTCAAGCCCCTGAAATTATCCATTGGGATATCCTGGAAGAGCAAAGGAAGAAATACTTCAGGATTAAAAGGATGGGAGACAAGTATGAGGTTTACTCCATGTCAGGATCGAATTCTCAACAAGAATTAATTCTCAGAAACATAATCAAAGAAGTTTGCGGAATAACACTTTGATATTCAATGAAATAGTAAATCAATACAGAAAATATGAGGAACAAACTGTAAACTTGTATTGAATGCTTTGAAGTTACAGAATTACACACTCAACCTCAATATTGATGAACAGGCTCACCAATACGAATTCTACTTCTCTAGAATTAGGATCTATGCCTTGAGGTTGATTTCTCTCTTGAAAAATAATTATCAAAAGTTCTTTCTATCTATTCTAAACATTCTATACATATACTGATAAAAAGATAATTACAAAGAATAAACAAATCTTCAGTATATCTTCCATGTATATCTTCTAAGTATATCTTCAGTATATCCAGCTGTAGTATTTTCCATCCGGATCTCTTTAGCAGCACTAATAATGCTCAGCAGCATTAACTTCATCTAGCAGCATTAACTGCAAGCAGTACTAACCACTAGCAGTACTAACTAGCTAAGCAGTACTAACTTTGTTCAAGCAGTACTAACTTTAACTAGCAGTAGTAATTCTACTAGCAGTAGTAACACTTAGCAGTATTAATCTTCAACTTGTTCTGGCAGTAGTAACTACATTTATACTAGCAGTAGTAACTACACTTAGTAGAATCTTCAGTTCCCAACAATCTCCCCCTAACTTGACTTTTAGAAGAGAAGTCAAGTTCTTCAGATATTCTTCCAGATTCTCTTTTTAATGCTCCCAAAACTTCCAAAATCATGCTCCTAAGTCTGGATTCAGTCCCAAACTCTGATTGATTATCCTCTGAATTAGATACTTGGCCATTTCTGAATTTGGTGCACAACCCAACTTCTTCTTTAGCATGGCATGAACCTTCAGTCTGGTGTGATTATATACTCTATCCACTATGAAGTATTCTGTGTGATTTCTATCCAAAGTCACTGCATATACTCCACTAGTTTCATATAGAGTCCAACTTGTGACTTCTTTAAACACACTCTTGATGACCTGGTCCACTTCTTCAGGTTTGAACATCATGCATAGATACTCCATCACCAGTTTTGTAAGAGAAATTCCTGGAGTATTCAGATGATCTGCATACAGCTTAATTCCTATGTCAAACATCTCTTCTATATCAGATCTAGAGCATGTTCTGACAATCTTGACCCAAGTGTTGAATACTTCATACTTATCACCCTTCCTCTTGAGTCTGATGTAATCTTTCCCATCCATTGTCAGTACATCCCAGTGAATGATCTCAGGTGGCTTAACTCCAACAGGTTCTGCAGAAATTGGTTCAGGCACTTTGTCCATCACTACCATATATAAGCTTACATCATCTTTGATTGATGACCCTTGCTGGCTTGATGACTCAGGTGCCACTTCTTCTTCAGCAACATTTTGTTCTTCTTCTACTCTAGACTTCTTATCTTTCTTTCTTTTGGCCATCATCTTGGTTCTTTTCAAAGTCTTTTGAACCTGTACTAGAGTAGCTTCCTTCTTCTTTTCTTCCTTTTCCTTTGCCATTTCTTTGATAGGAGTTCCCTCTTCACTTTCAGGAAATGGTTGATTCATATCTATATCATTACTCTCCTTGGCCTTCTTTTCTTTTCATTGCTCTTCAGATTCCCCATTTCCTTTTCATAGAGCTCTCTGATTTGATCAAAACTCATCTTCACAAACATTTCTTTCTTTACCCCAATTGCACTCCTCAAGAAAGTTATCATTTTGTTTCTTTCCTGAGTGGCAAGGTAAGTTTGTGAAGGTCTTCTTTTCTTTAGACTTGTATTAGCCATCATAGCCTTTCTCAGACTTATAGCCCTTTGTTTAGCCTTTTCAGTTTCAAGCCCCTTTTGATAAGCTTTATTTAGCTCAGCAGCTAAAGCCTTTGCCATTTCCCTGTCCTTCTCCACCTGAGCTCTTTCTTCTTTTTCCATCTCCTTCTGCATTTTCCTTGCTAAAGCTTCATCTGATTCAACCAACCTTTGCTTCTTGATTGGTTGATCAGATTCCACTATCTTTTCTTTTCCCTTATTCTTTGATTCTGCAGCTTTGTCTTTCTGTTCTGATTTTCTGTCTCTCCCTTCATTTATGACCACTCCCTTTGCTTTGGGAGTGTCATTCTTAGCTTTGATTAGCACTTCAGCTACTTCAATTTCTGTTGGTGTTAACTCTGTTACTGCTGCTTGTGAGGTTTCAGCAGCATTAACAGTTTCTGCTTCCTTCTCCCCCTCAACTTCAACTCTTTCTTTATCAATCTCCCCTTCCCTTGATGCTTCTTCCATGTTGATCTCCCCCTTTTTGGGAGCATCAGTCACTGGTTGCCTCCTTCTGAGCACAAATTGTTTCTTCTTCTTTTGCAGAATCAGTTTCCTTACCATTTGTTTCAACTTGATGATTTGTTCTTGTTGTGACAGTACAATGAGTTTTAGCTCTTCTATATCTTTGCCCTGTTTGAGTACATCCATGTTGATGTTGCCCATTGCCTCCATCAATTCATCATAGTTATATCTGTCCTCACCTTCTCCAGGAGTGTTACCCCCTATTGAAGGATCATTGGATCTTTTAGTAGTGGAAGTCTTCTGCCTAGCAGAAGCACTATCCACCCCTGTGGTTTCTTGGCACCAGGGACCTTCAAATGATTGCTCATTCAAAGTTGCCATGGGGGAGGTCTTATTGATGTTACCACTTTCCTCCTCTGTGTTAGCAGGAGTAGTGGCAGCCTCATCACCCATATGCTCTACCTCCTCCTCAGAGAGCACCTCCTTTGGGTTGGGAGACACCCTTGTGGTTTCCCTTTGGATATTCTCTAGGGGAGAATTCTCCCTTAGAGGGCTTAAAGGCTGTGTGGGTGATGGTACAAGAAGGGAAGGAGCCTTCTTTACCTGTTTTCTTTGATAAGTTTGGGTAATTGGAGAGGTTGGTTTTGTAAGAATGGACTGGGGAATTGTTTTTGAGTGAGAAGGTTGGGCTTGGCTCGCAGTGGGATGGTCTAATGAGGGCCTTGACCCTGCTGCCATACCTTCAGTGTTTTGGGACACCACCATCATTGTAGAGAACAATGGGGTGTCAACTCCTTCCGAGTCCCCAGCAGATCTTCTCATATTTGAGAAAACCTTGCCTTTTGGGGGTTTAGGTACATACACCCCAACAGGTTGAGGTATATCCGTCAATTCATGGTTAATTACTTCCTGAACAAATCTGGGATACATAAAGAAACTCTTTTTGTTTCCCATTTGAGAAATTGTACCTTCTGGATGTAGCCAAGCATACCAAAGCATATGCAATTGGACTGCTGAACTCACTCCATCCAGTGGTCTTTTTGGAGATGCAATGCATCAGGGTATGAACAAGAAAACGCCATTGGGGTGAAAACTTTGCTTTTGAGAATTTGAAAACACCCAATGGGCCTCCATACCCCATTCTAATAAGATTAGAAAACAGTTCATCATTAGAGATAGACATTATACCAGAGGCATCGTCTAGACGTAGACTGATGCGAATGACTTCTTCAGTAACTGTAAGTGAGTGATCACAGATTCTTGTCTTGATCATTTGCACACCATTTTCCACAACAATGGTGGCATTAGCCCAGAACTGCCTTTGGTGCTCAATGTAGATTGTAGGTGATACAGTAAGAGCATGAGCAATGTGACTTGACTTGAGGAAATCCACAATCTGATGAAATCCTGAAGCTTGCTTTGGCTTTTGTAGCATCGCAATCTCGTTGTGCTCGTCGATGAATGTCATGGATGCCATTGATCTTAGTGAACACTTGCCTGAAAACTTCGAACTTGAGAGAGAAAAGGTTTTGAGCGCAAGAGAACAGTATGCAAAGAGTCGTTATGAACTTTTAGGCGGGCAAAAAGTATTTATAGTATTCGGAATATAAGCAGTATTAACCTAGAGCAGTATTAACTAACTAGCAGTATTAACCGCGAGCAGTATTAACCACGAGCAGTACTAACTGAACTAGCAGTATTAACTACTAGCAGTATTAACTAACTAGCAGTATTAACCGCGAGCAGTATTAACTGAACTAGCAGTATTAACTACTAGCAGTATTAACTAACTAGCAGTATTAACCGCGAGCAGTATTAACTATACTTACTCCTTTTAAACTTGCTAAATACTGAGTACTGCTATGCATATCCTGAAAAGAAGATTAGTAACACCAAGAATAAAAATATACAGGTATAAAACCACTTTTTGAGAAGAAGATTATTCAGAGTTTATCATTCCCACACTTGTTACCAAGAAAGTGAATCTACCCACATCAAAAGCTTTAGTGAATAGATCAGCAAACTGATTATCAGTGTGAACTTTGACAACTTGAATAAGTTTCTTTTCATTACAATCTCTTATAAAGTGATACCTGATTTCAATGTGCTTTGTCTTTGAGTGCTTGACTGGATTATTTACAATGCTAATAGCACTGCTGTTGTCAATAAAGATTGGAGTGTGTAGAAAGGTTACCCCATAATCCAGCATTTGATTCTGAATCCATAAGACTTGAGAACAGCAACTTGCAGCTGCTATGTACTCTGCCTCTGTTGTAGATGTGGATACTGTGGTTTGTTTCTTGCACTGCCATGAGACTAGTCTAGCACCCAAAAACTGACATCCTCCAGAAGTAGATTTTCTGTCCAAGTTTGCCCCACCTAGATCACTGTCTGAGTATGCTATTAGGTCAAAAGGTGAGTTATGAGGATACCAAAGTCCCAATCTGGGTTGCCCTTTGAGATATCTGAATATCCTCTTAACAGCTTGAAAGTGAGATTGCTTTGGCCTAACTTGAAATCTTGCACATACACAGACTGGAAACATAATATCTGGCCTTGATGCTGTGAGATACATGAGAGAGCCAATCATGGATCTATAAAGATGCACATCCATATCCTCCCCCTAAAGATCGGCTGTGATCTGCTTGTGTGTTTCCATAGGTGTGCTGGCAGGTTTTGATTCTGAGAAACCAAACTTGGTTAGAATATCCTGCACATACTTGGATTGACATATAAAAATGCCATCTGACTTCTGTTGAACTTGGAGTCCAAGGAAGAAAGTAAGTTCCCCCATGGAACTCATTTTGAACCTTTGATGCATTAAATCCTCAAACTCCTTGCACATGTTGTTTCTTGTAGACCCAAAAATAATGTCATCAACATAGATTTGGACCAGCAAGATATCCTTCTTCTTTCTTTTGATAAATAGAGTCTTATCAATAACTCCTCTTTCAAAGTCATTTTCCAAGAGATAGGATGACAGGGTGTCATACCATGCTCTTGGGGCTTGATGTAGTCCATAAAGTGCTTTCTTTAATTTGTATACTCTGTCTGGATAGCTTGGGTTTTCAAACCCTGGTGGTTGACAGACATATACTTCTTCTTCAATTGACCCATAGAGAAAATCACTTTTTACATCCATTTGGTAGACTTTGAAGTTCATGTAAGAAGCATAGGCTAGGAATAGTCTGATTGCTTCTATCCTAGCTACAGGTGCAAAAACTTCTTCATAATCTATGCCCTCTTCTTGAGTGTAGCCTTGAGCTACCAGCCTTGCTTTGTTTCTTATAACAATACCTCTTTCATCTCTCTTGTTTCTGAAGATCCATTTTGTGCCAATTGCTCTGTGACCTTTAGGAAGGTCTACTAGATCCCACACATCTTGTAGCTTGAACTGTAACAATTCTTCTTGCATTGCTTCTATCCAGCTAGATTCTTTCATAGCATCATGTGCCTTTTTAGGCTCAAGCTGGGATAGAAAACATGAGAGCACTGTATGCTGTTGATCTTGCATTTCCTGAAGCCTGCTTTGATGTCTAGTCATCATGGGAGAAGAGACATCACCTATTATCAACTGTGGAGGATGATTCTTTTGAACTCTTGTGTTATGACTAGGTTCTACATTCAGTCCATCCTCTAGATTAGAGTCATGCAATTCAACTGAAGTGTCTTCAGATGTCACTTCTGATTCTTGAGTCTCCTCATCTCTAGTGTCTTCTTCACTCTGACTTGGTTCAGTAAATGATTCCTTTTCACAGTCTTCAATTACTGTGGGTATGGGAAAAATCACATATTTAGATATACTTTCTTGAACTTGTGTGATCTCTGATTCTCCACCACCTGTTCCTGTATACTCATTACTAAATCCAAAAGAGTTAGTTAGTGAATCAATGTCAAATAGCCACTGAGGTCCAGACCCAACAGGATTTGGTGTGTTCTCATTGCATTTGACATTGTCACTTTCTTCAATTATTCTAGAAGAAGAGTTAAAAACTCTGTAGGCCTTACTCTGAGATGAATATCCAACAAGAAATCCATCATCTGCTTTGCTATCAAACTTACCTAAGTGAGATTCGGTATTTAGAATTGTACAAGGACACCCAAAAGATTTGAAGAAACCAATAAAAGGTTTTCTTTGATTTAAAAGCTCATATGGGGTCTTGTTCTTTTGCTTGACCACTAGAACTCTGTTTTGGACATAACAGGCAGTATTAACTGCTTCAGCCCAGAATGTAATTGGAAATTTTGAATCAGCCAACAGAGATCTAGCAGCCTCTATTAGTGTCCTATTTCTCCTTTCAGCAACACCATTCTGTTGAGGAGTCCTAGGAGCACTATATTGTCTCTCAATACCTTTTCCTTCACTAAAAGTGTTTAAATCATGATTTTTAAATTCAGTTCCATTATCTGATCTAATGACTTTTACTCTTTGATTAGTTTGGTTTTCAATTCTTAGAATAAAGGATTTGATAAGACCACTTGTTTCATCCTTAGTCCTTAGAAAATATACCCAAGTAAATCTGGAGTAATCATCAACAATAACCAAGCAGTAAGATTTCTTGCCTATACTCATAACATTTGTAGGACCAAACAGATCCATATGCAATAACTGGAGACAAGAAGAAACAGAATTTAACTCTTTGGTCTTATGAGAAGTTTTGTGTTGTTTGCCTTTAAGACAAGCAACACAATGATCATCACATGAAAAGACTTTTGAAGGTAAACCTCTTACAAGGTTATTTTTAACAAGATTGTTCATAGTCTTGAAATTCATGTGACACATCCTTCTGTGCCAAAGGGAGGATTCATCTATAGAAGCTTTTGAAACAAGACAATTTAAAGATGAATCACTATCAACATTGTCCAAATCAAGACAGTAAACATTGTCCTTCCTTGGAGTTCTAAGTAGTATCATGCTTTCATCAACTACCTTGAACCCTGGAGCAAGAATCATACACTCAGAATTAGTAAATAATATACTATGTTGTTTGTCACAAACCTGTGATACACTTAACAGGTTGTACTTTAATTGATCAACATAGTAGACATCCTCAAATGTCATCTTACCTTTGGTGACATTACCTTTTCCACTTATCTTACCACCAGTAAGATTGTCTCCAAATGCAACATGTCCTCCATTAATTTGCTTGAAATCCTGAAGGCATGACATGTTGCCAGTCATGTGCCTAGAGCAACCACTATCAACATGCCATATGCTCTTTCCCTTGAGCTGTTGGTTGCCCTGCACATTAAATAAATCAATTAGTATGATTGGGGACCCAAGCCAAAGTGATCTTGGGTCTTCCTTTCTCATCAAAGTATTTACATTCCTTTTTAATGAGGTTTTTAAACTCAGAGCACTCTTTATTAGAGTACTTTGTCAATATGATTGGCTTAGCAGAATCAACACTGGAAGCAGTACTAACCTTAGAAGTACTAACAGAGTTAGCAGTACTAACAGGTGTAGCAGTACTAACAGGTGTAGCAGTACTAACAGGTTTAGCAGTAGTATTACTTCTAGCAGCACTATCATTGTCAGCAGCACTATTTGTGATAGCAGTACTAACAGTTTTAGTGCTTTTAGGAATCCACATATTGACACTTTCTTTAACAGAATACTTTTTCTTCATATGGCTTTTAGTTTTAACAGTTTTCTTAGCCACATGGTTCTTTTCAATTTTCTTATAACCAAAGGGTTTTATCATGGCTCTGATACCACTTGTCAGGATCTTTGGAAATTCATTCTTTGGTTCATAGGATTGAAATAACATAATTTTGCAAGATGATTCAATTTGCCACAGATAAAGCAAGGTTTTGGTCTATTGATTTTACTCAGATCAACCCCTTGTTTATGTGCCCATTGATTATTCAGTTTCTTTGATTTCCTCTCTTTTTGTCCTGTTTTTGGGGCTCATTCTTCTTACAAGTACACTGTTTGCAAGGACCTGGATTCACAACTGTGGTCTGTTTATAATGGACCTTACCAGACTTTTCCTCTGTCTTCTCTATGTTCTTGGATTTGATCCAAGCCCTTCCACAATCCTCATTGGTGATAATGTTGTTTTCTATAGAAGTCTCACCACTCACCTTGTTCTTCTTACTCTTGCCAACCTCTTTCTTAGTCTTATCCTCAACAATTACCTCATCTAAGGGATCTATTTCAGTGGCTCCCTCAGGCAAGTCCTTCCTATCTTTGGTGTCTAACAGGTCTGAAGTAGGAGGAATGTAATTGTTGTTATATGGTGGAGGTGTGGCATTATACCCAATTCCTCTTCTTAATTTATCATGAATCTGATTTTGCAGTAAGGAGTCCATTGCTTTAGAAGCATTGGAAAACTTTTCTACATCAAGCTTAACCTTGGTTAACTCCTCTTTCAGTTTTTCACTCTCCTCTTTAGATTTGGTCAGTTTAAGTTCTAAATCCTTTTTCTCCCACTGCCAGTAATTAGTGTCATATGAGTGTTGTAGTTCATTGGCTTGAAAACCTTTGATTTGATCTTCAAATCTCTCTACTATCCTCACATAGTCTTTTATATCCTTTTCTAGTCTCTTCAGGTCATCACTCATCTTCTGATTGTGATCCCTGTACCTTTTAACAGTGTCTATGCAAGTTTTAGAGCAGAGATTAGAACTTACCTCAGATGGGAGATCAGATACTTTAGCCATAAGAGCTTGATTCTGAATAGCTTCTTCTGCTTGATCACTCCAATCAAACCCCATTCCTTGTTG
Organism: Arctium minus; assembly: GCA_954870635.1. Classification (NCBI taxonomy): domain Eukaryota; kingdom Viridiplantae; phylum Streptophyta; class Magnoliopsida; order Asterales; family Asteraceae; genus Arctium; species Arctium minus. Next base: position 164,561,353 of record OX941080.1, read on the forward strand.
AGAAACAAGGGCTTGAGCAGAGTTTCTGTTGTTATTGAAGCTTCCAGATTGAGCTTGTTGATGGTTGTTGTTGTGAGACATTCCACTTCTGCATTCTCTAGCAAAATGTCCCTTCAGATGGCATTTGTAGCATTCTACCTTTGATTTATCAAACCCTGCTCCATCTTCTCTTCTTTGTGAGAAGTTGTTTCTTCCAGTCCTCTTAATAAACTTTTTAACCCTCATGGAGAGCATGGCCATCTGCCATTTAATATCCATCTCTTCCAGATCATCAGGATGAAGTTGATCTAAGTCATCATTGATCAGAGAAGAATTTCCATGATTAGAAAGAAGAGCTTCAAATACATAATCAGTGCCTTTATCTAAATTTGATCCATTAGCAGCATTAACTGATTCAGGCTTAGCAGTAGAATCAATTGATGCTGATAGGAGTGCAGCATTATGAACATATCCAGAAGGCTTCTTCTTTGCCTCCACCTCAGCTTCAAATACTCTAAGATCATTGTACAGATCATCAAGTTCTTTGTCTTCCAACTGATCATTCTGTCTGAATGACACAGTGTACATGGTCCATTCATCTCCAAGGGACCTTAAGAACTTTCTGTTCACATCATCTTGATCAATCTGTACTCCCATAGTAGCTAGTTCACCAATTAGTTTATTAAACCTGTCAAAAGTTTGAGTCATGGACTCATTCTTAGTTGAGATGAAGTTTTCATACTGTTGTTTTAAGATTGCCTTTTGATTTCTCTTGGTACTTTTAGTACCTGAGAATCTCTTCTCTAGAGCATTCCAGAGCATCTGTGCATCAGTACAATTGTAGAATTGGTGTTGATACTCATTTGGAATGGCCAAGAGCAGTGTGCTCAAGGCTTTCATCTCTGTCTGTCTTGATTTCCTGTCTGTATCTGTCTTTGGAGGAGTTCTTTTGCCATCTTCACCAATATTTCCTCCATCAGATGGGCCATTCTCAATGATGTCCCACATGGAGTAATCTGTGAGGAGAATATATTGCTTGATTCTGATTTTCCACATGTCAAATTCATTGGATCTGAGCATTGGAACTTTTGAGACCAAAGTACTGCTTGATTCTGTAAGATTTTCCATGATGAATAACTGTTTCTGAGAGAATTTAGCTCTGATACCACTTGTCAGGATCGAATTCTCAACAAGAATTAATTCTCAGAAACAATATCAAAGAAGTTTGCGGAATAACACTTTGATATTCAATGAAATAGTAAATCAATACAGAAAATATGAGGAACAAACTGTAAACTTGTATTGAATGCTTTGAAGTTACAGAATTACACACTCAACCTCAATATTGATGAACAGGCTCACCAATACGAATTCTACTTCTCTAGAATTAGGATCTATGCCTTGAGGTTGATTTCTCTCTTGAAAAATAATTATCAAAAGTTCTTTCTATCTATTCTAAACATTCTATACATATACTGATAAAAAGATAATTACAAAGAATAAACAAATCTTCAGTATATCTTCCATGTATATCTTCTAAGTATATCTTCAGTATATCCAGCTGTAGTATTTTCCATCCGGATCTCTTTAGCAGCACTAATAATGCTCAGCAGCATTAACTTCATCTAGCAGCATTAACTGCAAGCAGTACTAACCACTAGCAGTACTAACTAGCTAAGCAGTACTAACTTTGTTCAAGCAGTACTAACTTTAACTAGCAGTAGTAATTCTACTAGCAGTAGTAACACTTAGCAGTATTAATCTTCAACTTGTTCTGGCAGTAGTAACTACATTTATACTAGCAGTAGTAACTACACTTAGTAGAATCTTCAGTTCCCAACACTCCACTTAGGGCAAAATCATCAGAAGTTGTTCCAGATCTGACTTAGAATAAATGTTCGAGGTTGGAATGAGCTTGTATGAAAAGGATTTGACAGGAGCAGGAATGAACTTAATAAGATTAGCCATGGAGTACTTATGCATGATGTTTGATCCTAGCAAAGTTCAACATTTTGTCAGAGATCTGCATCTGGAGAATAAATTCCAAAGAATAGACAATCGGATGCTATTTGAAAGGTGTGGAGTCTATGTCATCACCATTGACAGATCTTATCATGAGTACTACCTGGTGGATAAAATTTATGATCACAGCAAAGCCAAATTGCAAGGTATGTTGAAGGCTAAGCTGGTATGTTCAAAGGATTCTGAAATGGCCAAGATAGTAGTCAAAAGAATCATCAATCAAAGCTTAGGTTTGGATCCTAATCTTGGAAATTGAGCTTAAGTTTTGAAAGTATCATGAAGACCAAATTTTGAAGAACTTAACTTCTCAATCTGAAAAGTTAAGTTAGGGGGAGATTGTTGGGTCTGAAATGATCTAAGGATGATTAATACTGCCAGATATTACTTCTTGTGTAATTAATACTGCTACTTCAATATTACTACTGCTGGTGAGATTAATACTGCTAGCATGTTAGTACTGCAAGCTGGTTAATACTGCTAAGTAATTACTACTGCTTATGAAGATTAAAGTTGCTGCGAAGATAATGATGGAATGATTTGATCAATGCGAAAGTCAAGGAGATTTGAAGATAATTATGGACTGGATCATGAACATTAATTTTTCTTTTATAATTATCTTGTAATATGTCTTGTATATATACTGTATAGAAGGCATAGTTTAGAATATACATTGATAGAGTTTTTCGATATACGTTTGTTTTTAGAGAGAATTAACCTCAAGGTTCTTAGAAGTCCTTTCAATAGAGAAGTATTGAACGTCTGTTGAATCTGTTCAACAGATTGAGGTTTTGTTTGTAATCATTAAGTTAAATCAATATAACTTGTGATTTTCATTCTGATACTGTTCTATTGATTTACTGTTAAAAGTGTTTTTCCGCGACTCCTTTAACATAGTTTCTGAGTGTGTGTTAAATTCTTGTTTGCATTTCGATCCTGACAACCTTTGTCCGAGATTCGAGTGGATGATAATCGTTGTATCGAAGAGCCCGAGGCAATTTTGGAAAGGGTAATTAAGAAGCTCCGACATAAAGAGGTGGCGATGGTAAAGGTTCAATGGAAGCACCACCGTGGCACCAATGTGACTTGGGAAGCGGAAGAACACAAGAGGCGTAGATACCCTCACTTGTTTAGTTAGTAGGATTTCGGGGACGAAATCATTTCCAAGTTGGGGAGGATTGTAACATCCCGAATTCTGAGAACCCATGTATTATTCTTCTCGCTTTGGAACTTATATATGTTGGGATTTTATTTACTTAATATCAAGAAAGTTGGATTTAAGCATCGTGGGTTAAAAATCATCAAATTTGGGAAATTTGGGGTTGTTCGCGATTGTGCCCGCGAGAGTGACAGGGTGTCACAATCGTGAAGGGCACTATCGCCGAAGGCCTTAGGGCCTCGGTACGTTCCTCGCGATTGTGCCCGCGAGAGTGACATGGTCACAATCGCCGGGGCACTATCGCCCATTCTGTACCGAAGGTGGTGAGGCGCTCGCGACCTTGCCCGCGATAGTGACAGATGTCACTATCGTCGGGGCACTATCGCCGACGGGGGTTTCGGGTATAAAAAGCCAAGTCACAATTTTCAGTCATTTTTATCTCATTTCTAGGGTTTGGGAGCGATTCTCTCTACTGATTTCGGTAAGTATCTTCCATCTAGACTTCTCTCTTCATTTATGGTGATTTGTAATCATTAATGGTGGTCTATATCACATTTAGGAAGTGTTGGTGGTGAGCTCTCAAGTGGTTTTCATCTCTCCCATTTCTAGGGTTTGGTTTCCTTCCTAAGGAAACTACTAAGGTGAGTTCTTACACATTTTATCAAACTTTATACATGTCAAAAGGTGGATTTTGAATACCTAATATCTCCCCTTTCATATACTTGGTTTTGTAGAACATTGTGTTAAACCTAACTTTTGGGGATATTAGTGTTTTTGGATGATTTTTGGGGAAAGGATGATTTTTGAACTTTATTAATGTTCTTTAACTAGTTTCTACTTGGGTTATACTTTTAAGTGAATGGCATTACTATGCAAAACTTATGATCTTGGAAATATTGGTATTGTGGTTAACTGCTGATAAGTTTGCATATTAAACTCATTTCATATTTTGGGGATTTGAAATAAAGAGGAATTGTCTATATTTTTACTAGCGGTCTTTTGATAAACAATGGGAGTGGTTTTTGTGGAAAACACCCTTCATATCAATTATTGCATATTAACCATTGTTGGGATTATTTGTTGGGTCTTATGTGCATTATTTGGCTTAATTGATGCATTGGGAGTCATGACCCCGTATTTGGTTTATTATTGTTCCGGCGTTGGGACGACTAGTTTTCCACGTCGTGGCACGTTAGGTACCGGGTGAGGTATAAGTCCTTCGTGCTGCACGTTAGGTATCGGGTGAGGTATAAGTCCTTCGTGCTCAAGTATTACGATATTGGATGAGGAGCTCGACATAGGAACCCGACGGGGTTGAACTCGAGTTTCCGTGGGTGTACGTTTAAATCCACTGAGCCTGACATCCCTTGCGTGTACTTTATGTGTTCATTGGTTTTACTGACCCATCGAATGGCTTACTTTTGTTTTCCGTCATTCGGGTTAGTAGGCGGGTCTCCCCCGTTAACCCAAGAGGTATTGGTTATATTTCAAAGAGCATTATTGTTATCACTACCATTATTGTTGTTGTATAAAAAGAAACCCTTTTTACTTATTTTTATATTCAATTTCTTAAATTGTAAATGTTTGATCTCACTAGGCTTTAGCCTAACACTTTTTCTTAAAATGACATGTATAACAGGTCAGGTCTTCGGTGGGGTTCGTCGAGACTGAGCGGATAGCTTTGGGGCCAAGCGCGGTCTTTTTGGGAGATGTATAGACCGGCATTTTGAAATAGTGATCATACCTTTTGGAAGAATAGCAACACCCAATATTAATCTTTCTTACTCAAGTTAGATTATTAGATTGTTAGTCTATCCTTCATTTGATTCATTGTAATGATTATAGTATTGTTTCCCCGTCCTATCGGGATGATACTTTGGGATTAATTTTAGCAGGTTTTATACCCAGGTTTTTATCTATTTATAGCCGTCATATTGCAGAAATTTCGAAATTTTATTCCGCTAATTTTTAGGGTGTTACAAGTTGGTATCAGAGCTTTAGTTTAAGTGAACTAGGTATGGATGTAGAGTACCTAGACTTAAGCTGTGAAATTAGGCAATGATTTTGTGAGATGGGGTAGAACTCTTAAGATAAGATAGTTTTAGAGTCGACGGAAACTACACAAGTTAAGAGTTATGGTAATGGGAATGAAAACTTTTATGTATCGCATGTTCATAATTTCGCCTAGCTAATGTTATTATGAAGATGTTTTACGTGATTATGATTGTTTTCCATTGTTATGATAATTAAGGAACGTGGTAGTACGTTTCCTTGTTTATATCCTGTTCATCTTCATCTCACCTATATTCTCGCGTGTGTGGCAGACTATGGTTAATACGCGTAATTGGCCAGAAGGGCAAGATACTACGGCGTCCACGGCTGATCAACTGAGAGTAACTAATAATGATTTGCCCCCACCTTTGGTAAACGCTTTGGGTGGAGGACCGGAATTCATACCTCGACGGAACCTAGTTGCAACTCATCCGATTATGGAAGAGGTAACTCCAGAATCTAGAATGATGGAACGGATGATGCAAGCGATGAACGCAACTATGGCTCAACAACAAGTAGTATTCCTGAAGCTTTTGGACGACCGTGATGTTAACCACCGTAGGCCTGAGGCGGTGGCGGAAAATGTAATTGGGGTGGGATCCGGAGGTTCGGGACCCGTTGTCCCTCCTAATGAAACTCCACCTCTCGAAGTGAGGCAATTGCCTAAGGTTTGTACCTTCAAGGCATTTCTTGGATGCCGACCACCAGAATTCAAGGGTACAGACGATCCGATAGCATGCATGAACTGGATTAGAGAGATGGAACAGGCTTTCCGATCGAGCGAGTGCGGGGAAAGTCAAAAAGCTGTATTTGGGTCTCAAATGCTTAGAGGGGCGGCCCTCACGTGGTGGAATGTATATTCCGCTTCTGTTGAGGCCACCGTGTTGGCCCAACTAAGCTGGGGAACCTTCAAGAAAAAGGTTATGGAAGAATTTTGCAACGAACGAGCTATGGACCAAATCGTTGATGAGTTCCGGAATTTGAAAAAGGGAAATTTATTAGTGAAGGATTACAACAAGCTATTCATGGACAAGTTGGGCTTGGTGGGACATTTGGTCCCCACCGAGAGAGAAAAGATCAAGGCATACATCAAGGGTTTGGCTACATAAATGATGAATATGGTTCGAGTATCCAAGGCCTCTACCCTCCGAGAGGCTATAGAAGAAGCGCAACTTGTGGAGGACTCTTACGGTTCGAGTAAAGTGGAGAGAGGTGGAGTAGTGGAGAAAAGGAAGTGGGAAGGGGTCCCACATTTTCAAAAAGGCCAAATCACTTCAACAACAATCAACGGGGAGGTGGTCCGAGACGGGATTCCCCGTGGTGTTCAAGATGCCGAAGTAAGCACACCGGCCCATGCAACTCGAGGCCCGAACCGTGCTTCAAATGTGGTAAGCTTGGCCACCGTTTCAATGACTGTCCAATTAGAGAGCGTATTTGTTTCGGGTGTAAAGAGTTGGGCCATGTTAGAAGTGAATGCCCGAAGGCAATGGCGAACTTTAGTGGAGGCAAAAAGGTGGACACTCCCAAGGCAACAGGGAGAGCTTTTCAGATGAACACCGAAGAGGCGAAGGCGTCAACGGATGTAGTGTCGGGTACGTTTCTCCTAAACTCCGTACCTACGCATGTACTATTTGATTCGGGAGCTAGTTTTTCGTTTGTATCAAGCTTGTTTTGCCCAAAACTATCCATGCCCAGTACTAGTTTAAACGAGGCGTTAGTGGTAAAGCTAGCCGATGGTGATCAAGTAGTGGTTCGGAATGTTCTAAGAAATTGCAAGTTTGAAATCGAAGGGAGGGAGTTTCCGATTGACCTAATGCCTATGGTCATCGGGGGATTTGATGTTGTAGTCGGTATGGATTGGTTGTCGACCAATCACGCGGAGATTCTTTGTGCTTAAAAGTTGATCCGAATTCCGGGTTCAGATGGCCATGCGGTGACCGTGTATGGTGAGAGGCAGAAAGGTGAAGTTGCAATCATTAGTATGGCAAAGGCGCGAAAGTGTTTGGCGAAAGGATGCTTATCCTTTTTGGCATATGCAATAGATGCCAAACTCGAGAAGAAGAAGCAAGAAGATGTCGAGGTGGTAAGGGAGTTTCCCGAAGTTCAAGATTGATCTGACGCCGGGAGCGGCTCTTATAGCCCAAGCTCCCTATCGTTTGGCTCCTTCAGAGATGAAGGAAATGATGAGCCAATTACAAGAGCTTTTAGAGAAAGGGTTCGTAAGACCGAGTTCCTCACCTTGGGGAGCACCGGTCTTATTCGTGAAAAAGAAGGACGGTACCATGTGAATGTGTATCGACTATAGGGAATTGAATAAGGTAACGGTGAATAACAAGTATCCACTCCCTAGGATTGATGATTTTTTCGACCAACTTCAAGGAGCGAGTTTCTTTTCGAAGATCGATCTCCGTTCGGGTTATCATCAAGTGAGTCAAAGAAGAAGATATTCCTAAAACCGCTTTTAGGACGCGTTATGGTCACTACGAATTCTTAGTAATGCCCTTCGGTTTGACGAACGCCCCAGCGGTGTTTATGGACTTAATGAACCGCGTGTGCCGACCCTTTTTAGATAAGTCGGTCATCGTGTTCATTCATGACATTCTTATCTACTCGAAGGATGAAGTCGATCATGTGCGTCATCTTCAAGATGTCTTGGAAACCTTAAGGAAGGAGAAGCTTTATGCAAAGTTTTCCAAGTGCGAGTTTTGGTTGAAGGAAGTGCAGTTCTTGGGGCATGTAGTTTCAAAGGATGGAGTGAAGGTGGATCCGGCCAAGATTGAAGCTATGATGAATTGGGAACCTCCCAAAACCCCATCCGAGATTCGAAGTTTTCTAGGCTTGGCGGGGTATTACCGAAGGTTCATACAAGACTTTTCCAAGATTGTTCTTCGTTGACGATGTTGACCAAGAAGAATGTAAAGTTTGTATGGATTGAGGAGCAAGAGAAGGCATTTAGGACTTTGCAAAGGAAGTTATGCGAATATCCGATATTGTCCTTACCGGAGGGATCGGAAGATTTTGTGGTCTTCAGCGATGCGTCCAAAATGGGACTTGGATGTGTGCTAATGCAAAGAGGAAAAGTGATCGCATACACATCTAGGCAACTGAAAGTGCATGAGAAGAACTACCCCACTCATGATTTGGAGTTGGCGGCGGTAGTGTTCGTGTTAAAGTTATGGCGACATTACCTTTACGGCACAAAGTGTACCTTATACACGGATCACAAGAGCCTGAAGTATGTTTTTGATCAGAAGGAGCTTAAAATGAGGCAACGAAGGTGGTTGGAGTTACTTAAGGATTACGACTGCGAATTACTCTACCATCCGGGTAAAGAAAACGTGGTGGCCGACGCTTTGAGTCGAAAAGAGTATAACGGGAGACTTCAAACCAAGCTTACAAGAATCGAATTGGTGTCAAGTCTCATCGAAAAGATTAAAGAAGCGCAAACCGAAGCATTAAAGGAAGAAAACCTCAAGCAGGAAGTGATGACAAAGCAACGGTTATTGTTGACCGAAGATAGTCGAGGGATAAAGTGCTTCAATGGTCGAGTTGGGGTACCGAAGTTTGGTGGTTGCCGAGAGCTACTCTTGGAGGATGCGCATAAATCCAAGTATTTTATCCACCCGGTGGGCACCAAGATGTACCGGGATTTGAAGCTACATTATTGGAGGCCAATTATGAAGTTGGATGTAGCTCATTATGTGGAGCGATGCGTGACTTGTTCACAAGTGAAGGTCGAGCATCAACGACCCTATAGGATCCTTGAATCGCTTGAAATACCCGAGTGGAAATGGGATAAGATCACCATGGATTTCGTGACCAAGTTACCAAAGACTTTGCGAGGAAACGACACCATATGGGTCATTGTCGATCGATTGAAGAAGAGTGCTCACTTTCTAGCGATGTGGGAAACTTTGCCAATGGATAAGTTGGAAAAGTTGTACATAGATGAGATCATCTCTAGACACGGGATACCCTTATCGATAGTTTCCGATCGTGATAGTCGGTTCACGTCGAGATTTTGGGGAGCTTTACATCAAGACTTGGTCACGCGGGTGAATTTGAGCATGGCATATCACCCACAGACGGATGGGCAAACTTAAAGGACGATTCAAATGCTTGAAGACATGCTTAGATCATGCGTGATCGATTTTGGCGGTAGTTGGGATGCCCATCTACCTTTGGTGGAATTTGCGTACAACAATAGTTATCACTCTAGTATCGGGATGGCGCCATTTGAAGCTTTGTACGGGAGGAAGTGTAGGACCCCCGTGTGTTGGCTAGAGGCAGGAGAGAAACAGTTTGCCGGCCCGAAAATTGTGCAAGAGACGACCGACAAAGTTAAATCTATTCGGGAACGGTTGAAAGCGGCACAAGATCGTCAGAAAAGTTACGTTGACAAAAAGAGGAGACCGGTAGAGTTTCAAATGGGAGATCGTGTGATGCTAAAGGTGTCCCCTTGGAAGGGATTGATTCGGTTCGGGAAGCGTGGGAAGCTAAGTCCCCGTTTCCTTGGATCGTTTACTATTCTGGAGCGTATCGGACTCCAAGATTACAAGTTGGACTTACCGCCGGAGATGGACGGGATTCATCCCACATTCCACGTGTGCTATTTACGGAAGTGCTTAGCGGAAGAAGAAAGCGTCATACCTTTGTCCGAGATTCGAGTGGATGATAATCGTTGTATCGAAGAGCCCGAGGCAATTTTGGAAAGGGTAATTAAGAAGCTCCGACATAAAGAGGTGGCGATGGTAAATGATCAATGGAAGCACCACCGCGGCACCAATGTGACTTGGGAAGCGGAAGAAGACATGAGGCGTAGATACCCTCACTTGTTTAGTTAGTAGGATTTCGGGGACGAAATCATTTCCAAGTTGGGGAGGATTGTAACACCCCGAATTCTGAGAACCTATGTATTATTCTTCTCTCTTTGGAACTTATATATGTTGGGATTTTATTTACTTGATATCGAGAAAGTTGGATTTAAGCATCGTGGGTTAAAAATCATCAAATTAGGGAAATTTGGGGTTGTTCGCGATTGTGCCCGCGAGAGTGACAGGGTGCCACAATCGCGGAGGGTACTATCGCCGAAGGCCTTAGGGCCTCGGTACGTTCCTCGCGATTATGCCCGCGAGAGTGACATGGTCACAATCGCCGGGGCACTATCGCCCAATCTGTACCGAAGGTGGTGAGGCGCTCGCGACCTTGCCCGCGATAGTGACAGATGTCACTATCGCCGGGGCACTATCGCCGACGGGGGTTTCGGGTATAAAAAGCCAAGTCGCGATTTTCAGTCATTTGTATCTCATTTCTAGGGTTTGGGAGCGATTCTCTCTACTGATTTCGGTAAGTATCTTCCATCTAGACTTCTCTCCTCATTTATGGTGATTCATAATCATTAATGGTGGTCCATATCACATTTAGGAAGTGTTGGTGGTGAGCTCTCAAGTGGTTTTCATCTCTCCCATTTCTAGGGTTTGGTTTCCTTCCTAAGGAAACTACTAAGGTGAGTTCTTACACATTTTATCAAACTTTATACATGTCAAAAGGTGGATTTTGAATACCTAATATCTCCCCTTTCATATACTTGGTTTTGTAGAACATTGTATTAAACCTAACTTTTGGGGATATTAGTGTTTTTGGATGATTTTTGGGGAAATGATGATTTATGAACTTTATTAATGTTCTTCAACTAGTTTCTACTTGGGTTATACTTTTAAGTGGATGGCATTACTATGCAAAACTTATGATCTTGGAAATATTGGTATTGTGGTTAATTGTTGCATTGGGAGTCATGACCCCGTATTTGGTTTATTATTGTTCTGGCGTTGGGATGACTAGTTTTCCACGTCGAGGCAAGTTAGATATCGGGTGAGGTATAAGTCCTTCGTGCTGCACGTTAGGTATCGGGTGAGATATAAGTCCTTCATGCTCAAGTATTATGATATTGTATGAGGAGCTCGACATAGGAACCCGACGGGGTTGAACTTGAGTTTCCGTGGGTGTACGTTTAAAGCCACTGAGCCTGACATCCCTTGCGTGTACTTTATGTGTTTATTGGCTTTACTGACCCATCGAATGGATTACTTTTGTGTTCCGTCATTCGGGTTAGTAGGCGGGTCTCCCCCGTTAACCCAAGAGGTATTGGTTATATTTCAAAGAGCATTATTGTTATCACTACCATTATTGTTATCACTACCATTATTGTTGTTGTATAAAAAGAAACCCTTTTTACTTATTTTTATATTCAATTTCTTAAATTGAAAATGTTTGATCTCACTAGGCTTTAGCCTAACACATTTTCTTAAAATGACATGTATAACAGGTCAGGTCTCCGGTGGGGTTCGTCGGGACTGAGCGGATAGCTTTGGGGCCAAGAGCGGTCTTTTTCGGAGATGTATAGACCGACATTTTGAAATAGTGATCATACCTTTTGGAAGAATAGCAACACCCAATATTAATCTTTCTTACTCAAGTTAGATTATTAAGTTGTTAGTCTATCCTTCATTTGATTCATTGTAATGATTATAGTATTGTTTCCCCGTCCTATCGGGATGATACTTTGGGATTGATTTTAGCAGGTTTTATACCCAGGTTTTTATCTATTTATAATCGTCATATTGCAGAAATTTCGAAATTTTATTTCGCTAATTTTTAAGGTGTTACACATACTCTTGTGACCATCCCAGAGCCCTGCTCTGTGGATTTAATCACATTTTGCTAAAAATCTTCAAAGATGATATAGACTTTCTGAAGTCCCAAATTGTTTGTAAATATGTTATTTTCATTTAATGCATTCTAGGACATGTATGTTTAATCATTTGTATAGTTTTACAGCTTTGATCAAAGAAAGGAAGTGGAGATCCCATGCATTCTAGGACATGTATGTTTAACCATAAAAGGTCCTTACGTTGAGTCCCTCATCCAATATTGCAACCAAAGCTCTAAGTTGAGCTAAAAAAACTGGACAAATGTCCTAAAACCCAATCATAATAAAATACCAGGCCATAGGCTCAAACAACCAAATGACTCATTATCAAAGGAAATAAAATGCAATAAAACGCACCCGACCAACGTTTATGCAAACACGTGCTCCAAGGTACACGACCAACTCCAACACAACTTAGATTAAGACAGATCATTTTCCAAACGAAGATATACCATTGACTCTTTCAAAACGTCTCATATCACAGGGATGAACATTTCTCCAAAACACATAGTAAGTGAATTTACACCAAAAGACTTATACCCGTAAAATAATTCGTTAGAGTTGTCAATGCTTAAGATTTGCTCATCAAATACTTGGAATGCGTCTTTTCCCCAAAACCAAAAGATGTATAATTCCCGAAATATTCACAAGGTCGGGAATGATCAAAACCCAATGACTTACACGTTGATACTTTCAAAACATGTCATAACCCGAACTATGCATATTTCCAACAAACACAAAATTGCATATTTACCAAATAGTCCCCATTTTATGCAATGCATTATTAAAACATTTTCCTTAATGCCTTATTTATCAAAATGGCCCAAAAGTCCCAAATTGGGGGGGGGGGGGGAGGGGGGGATTTTACAAGGTTTACAAAGCCAAACACCTCAAATACTTAAACTCACCAAATAACTCAACAAATGATAATTTCATGAAAACTTATAAACACTTTAAAATAGACATTTTGGCATGTACAACGTTTTTACAAATCAACTTGAACTCACCTTGCTAGATTTAGGCTAAATCTAAATTTTACCCAACTTGAGCTCATTTGAAGAACACTTGGATCCTCAAGCCAAAAACTTCCAAAAACCTAGATCCATACATTTCCAACCATAAATATTCACATCCAACCATTAAGAATCATTCCCCAAACATTAAACATGAAGACCTCAACTATACCCAAAACCCTAACTTCCATAGATGAAGAAAATAGAAGATTACCTTAACCCAAGCTTGAATCCACCAACCAAAACACCTCCAGATCATCAAAATGGCCACAAACCCCTAATCTACAAAAGGGGGAACAAGGGTGGATGAAACCCTAGAAAACTCGATGAAGAAGATGAAGATGGAGGACTATGGTTCTAACCTCCAAACTTTCTAGATGATGAGGAATCATGAGATTTTAGGAGGAAAACTCCTCAAAATGGGTTAGGGTTCATTTGGGAAGGTGTGGGTCGGTTTGGGAGAGAAAGTGGGAGAGAATTTGAGGGTTTTGAGAGAAAATGAGGTTGGAGGCCGGATTCTCCTCTTTTATCAGCGCACAGTGTGCGTGTGCGGATGGTGGCGCGACCTGACCCGCACGGAGAGTCACGCGGACCACTGGAGCAGGGAGCAAACAGAGCCTCGCGCGGTTCATGGCGCGGCTCAACTCGCGCGGAGAGCCGCGCGGGGCGATGTGGGCGTTTTCTTTCACTATCTCTTCGGCCAACGATTTCGGGGTGTTACAATCCTCCCAATGTTAAAAGAGATTTTGTCCTCGAAATCTAACCACGACCAAACACCCAACATCGCATTTAGTGAGATCAGTTGGCTCTTTATCCAAAAAGGGACACTTTCACGATGCCTTGCCTCATATACGAAACCGATTACGTCCCGGTTATGGTTGTCACTGCATTTCTCATGACAGACCGCCACACACCTAATCTCAACGTTCGATATACCTTACAGATGACAGAATGTACACCGAGTCCTTATCGAACCACTTTCCTATCCTTTAGATCTTGGTTGTCGCCCAACCTTAGGTTGCCCTTATCACCTCAAGAGTAGCTTACGATCTTAATTAACCACTTCCACCAAGGTCACCTCAAGGAAAACATTACCCTTAAATACTTCTAATTCCAATGCATCACGGTCTCCTCAATAATCGATTTCTGCTTAAGGTCTACTTCGACGGTCTCACTACTTCCTCCAATAATCAATACCATAAAGGTTTATCGTCCTTTCCTTGACAAAATTCCTAGCACTAGATTGGTCTGATCCAATCTTCAATAAATTGATTCCTCAAACTGCCACAACACAACATGTGTAGATATCGGATTACCCCAAACTCCATGGTTACACAACTCCCATAATACATTCAAACATCGACTGGTAAATCAGCGGAAACCTTGCTGATTATAGAATTACCAATGATCGACCCCTAATTGTCAACTCCTAGTATCCTTAAGGTTACTACTTAACTTGCAGTCCCACCAAATTCAACGAAAGTGCACGAAAGCACCCCAACGGTCAATGTCCTCCAAATTCGAATGTCGACACCTATCCTCAAAATGTCTACACCGCAACCGTGGATATACCACCATATATTCCCCTATTCCTGAAGACTCACCCAGATGGTACACATCCAACCTAGGAATGATGTCGAAATTCAACCCATCAGTTCATAACCCACCAAAATAAAACAACCACACAAAGTTTAACCCACAGTTTTACCGGAACCGAAAGATCAACACTAAATTAACTGGGAGAATTCATAGATCTAATACATCAATTATTTATGCGTGCACTGGTTCTCATAACTGAAATCCCAAAATTCAAAACTAACCCCCAGTCAGTCATTCGAAGCTTCAATTCCCAAGGACTCCTCTAGTCCTTAATTACAACTCTCTCTACCGAAGGGTTTCAACCTATAGCTTCGATAGAGTTCAAGGTTTTTCAAACTAATATGCCATCTTGAGATTTATAAAACTCCCAAATGCAAAAGTTTTTATAACAATTAATCATACGAATAAAATCCACTACCGTTTATTCGGTAGGTGTACAAAGTGGCCTCTAACGCCCGACACTTAAAATCATTTTGAAAACCGTTTGGTCATTATTCAAACTAATAATGACATTAACAGGGATACAATAAAAACTATTCAAATGGACCACTATGGTCCTAACATGCATCAATTTATGCCATAGATGAGAAATAATTTTACGTACTAAAACAGTGTATAACAAGGCGTTTGTACTAAACTCCATAAAGAAAATTCACAAGATCAAGTTCCGAAAATCTCTTATTTAACCATATAATGACATGAAATGAAATTTCCAACAAGGCCCACATACGTCAATTTCTCAAACTTAGTAAAACGGTAGGTACATACGATTTATCAAACGTTGATAACTTTTAAATCGATTTCAAACTTTAGGCCGCGTGAATAAAATGCTCTTGACCAAGGATAGTGACTACGAAGCCATGCATACTAGCTAATCAATATAACGCATCTGTATAAACCTTTAATATTGGTGTCAACAACCGTAAGCATACAAAACCAACGTTTATTACAAACTATCACAGACTTCCCAAACATTTACTCACACCATGGTTGTAAATTAATTTGTGCAATAAACAAGGTGCAACAAAATTTTGCAGAAAAACTCAAAACAGTATTTACATGGTATTAAACTTCCAAGGTTTTCTCTCTCTTAGTCACAACACGACACAGATTAGGATATGTGTATGCACTTTGGCTAAAACATAAAATAATTTACGTCGTTTTCAAGTTCAAAGCTAAATCAACAATGTGTTTTTCCCCGTTCTAAAATGTTGGTTGAAACACTATGATGGATGTTGCAATTAAACATGTATGCATACTATATGAAACAAAACAACTCACACAAAACTCAAGGGAAAACAATACCACAGGAGGCCATTAAAGTCACCACATTAAATCCGCAAAACCACATGGAATAAAATTCTCAATAAGACTCAAACATCAAAATTAATGGAAGATAACTCTTCGTCCAAAACCTTAACATATGTGAAGGAGATCCAATGTTAAAGTCATAAACTGAAGTTACTTGTCCAAGACCCTAAACAACATCACAATATGGACATCACAATATCCGAAAATAGCGTTGGACAACAACGAGAATAAAGAAAGTCTCGACACTTTTTGCAACCACATGCAATAAAATAGATTTATGCATTTTTAACATCGTGGTTTAAAATCTTGTGTGTGCTTAACATTTATCCAATATTCGTAATATAATTCACATGGTGATTTGGAAACATGACAAATAATTGATGCGATTTATTTTAGAAATAGATTTCGTGCATGAATTTGGTCGGCTTTCAACATCTTAAGACCACACTTCTCAATTTCCCAATCACGCTATCGTCATCCGGATGTTCAAACATCTTAAGGCTACAGTCGAAGATTTCATCGGTTCGACATACCATTTCTCCTCGAATAACGCCGATTCCACAAGTCTATAGTTTTATTCCAACCAATAATTCCGACCCGAAATGGTCAACTTAATGAAATCATCATGCTTATTGTCACTCCAAGTGACGAATGTTAAAATCATCACCTCTTCTAACGAATACTCGCTTAGAAGCTTTTTCACTACCCCAACGGTCATCACATCGAGGCAGTTCAAGCATACACATGTAACATGTAGTTCACCATAACACTGGCATGGTGTAATTATGAACGTACCGTACATGATCATCCTTGCTACCCTCAACGAGTTTCCCGTTCCTAGCGACTCTATCAACCTCAAAAGATTCTATATTAAAGTACCTAATGGTGCAATTTCACTTTCAATCACTTAAAAGAATGCTAGTTTGAGTCTAGGTATCCAAAATCAATACATAATTCTCTCAAACTTAAACTCTGATACCAACTTGTAACACCCTCATTTTGGAAAGAGCAACTCTTTAAAATTTTCGATATTACATCAAGCAAAAGATAAATCTTCTTCCTATAAATCTAAACTTGATACACTTCCAAAATAAAATTCTATATTTAACCTCATCAATCAAAAACTTCAGTCTTATACAAGGACTGAAACCTAAGTCGGTGTTACTTAACTCCAAACATAAGTTACTCTTTTCAAACAGATGCGGAAGACTTCAACAAGCTAAGCACTCCTCGAGCACATAACTAGCTCTCCTCTCTTCGCAGTGTCACTAGGACTATTCCCAATCGAACCTGTTGCACATGCCGACAAATAAAAATGTTAGGCTAACGCCTAGTGTGTTCAATAATTTTCAGCATGAATAAATATATCGTTGAAAGGAAGGGATGCAATTAAAATCATACTCTTTCAAAATGATAAGCTTCGATTATGAAAACGACTCGTTGCCCAAAATATGCATTTTAGGCGAAGGAACCACTAATATAAACGTTTTCCAATCCAAACTATTTTAAGGGCGAAGATCCCAATATAAACGTTCTTTCGTAAATTAAATTCAACCCAAAACCCACTCCAAATGAGAATAGAAATCAAACTCCCAAGTGATGAAAAGCGGATAAAACTTTATATCCCGAAGCCCCCAAAACACGGGTGGGGCGTAATACTCAACGCATAATCATATATAAAATTTGTAAATGTAAAACGTCACCGAAAACATGGATACTAGACACAATACCCAAAACAACACTTTTCAGTGACGGGGGAGACCTGATTCCATAAAATGTGATGGTTCACAAAGCAAGCCCATTTTATGTTGTTAAGACTAGTCATATAAACCAGCACATGCAAGGGATGTCAGGCTCGGTGGCTTTAAACTTACACTCACGGAATGTCAACTTCAACCGCGAAAGGTCCTTACGTTGAGTTCCTCATCCAATATTGTGTACTAGCACGTAGGACTTACAGCCCAATCCGATGCCTAAACGTGCCTCAATGTGGAAAACTAGCATTCCATCATTGGACATAATGATTCCAAGCGCAAAGGATGTCAGGCTCGGTAGCTTTAAACGTACACCCACGGGATATCAACTTCAACCATAAAAGGTCCTTACGTTGAGTCCCTCATCCAATATCGCAACCAAAGCTCTAAGTTGAGCTAACAAAACTGGACAAATGTCCTAAAACCCAATCATAATTAAATACCAGGCCACAGGCTAAAACAACCAAATGACTCATTGTCAAAGGAAATAAAATGCAATAAAACGCACTCGACCAACGTTTATGCAAACACGTGCTCCAATGTACACGACCAACTCCAACACAACTTAGATTGAGACAGATCATTTTCCAAACAAAGATATACCATTGACTCTTTCAAAATGTCTCATATCACAGGGATGAACATTTCTCCAAAACACATAGTAAGTGAATTTACACCAAAAGACTTATACCCATGAAATAATTCGTTAGAGTTGTCAATGCTTAAGATTTGATCATAAAATACTTGGAATGTGTCTTTTCCCCAAAACCAAAAGATGTACAATTCCCAAAATATTCACAAGGTCGGGAATGATCAAAACCCAATGACTTACACGTTAATACTTTCAAAACATCTCATAACCCGCTTTGCATATTTCCAACAAACACAAAATTGCATCTTCACCAAATAGTCACCATTTTATGCAATGCATTATTAAAACATTTTCCTTAATGGCTTATTTATCAAAATGCCCCAAAAGTCCCAAATTGGGGGAGGGGGGGGGGGGGTTACAAGGTTTACAAAGCCAAACACCTCAAATACTTAAACTCACCAAATAACTCAACAAATGATAATTTCATGAAAACTTATAAACACTTTAAAATAGACATTTTGGCATGTACAACATTTTCACAAATCAACTTGAACTCACATTGCTAGATTTAGGCTAAATCTAGATTTTACCCAACTTGTGCTCCTTTGAAGAACACTTGGATCCTCAAGTCAAAAACTTCCAAAAACCTAGATCCGTATATTTCCAACCATAAATATTCACATCCAACTCATTAAGAATCATTCCCCAAACATTAAAATGAGGACCTCAACTTATACTCAAAACCCTATCTTCCATAGATGAAGAAAATAGAAGATTACCTTAACCCAAGCTTGAATCCACCAACCAAAACACCTCTAGATCATCAAAATGGCCACAAACCCCCAATATACAAAAGGGGGAACAAGGGTGGATGAAACCCTAGAAAACTCGATGAAGAAGATGAAGATGGAGGACTATGGTTCTAACCTCCAAACTTGTTAGATGATGAGGAATCATAAGATTTTAGGAGGAAAACTCCTCAAAATGGGTTAGGGTTCATTTGGGAAGGTGTGGGTCGGTTTGGGAGAGAAAGTGGGAGAGAATTTGAGGGTTTTGAGAGAAAATAAGGTTTGAGGCCGGATTCTCCTCTTTTATCAATGCACAGTGCGCGTGAGCGGATGGTGGCACGACCTAACCCGCGTGGAGAGTCGCGCAGACCACTGGAGCCGCGAGGGAACAGAGCCTCGCGCGGTTCGTGGCACGACTCAACTCGCGCGGAAAGCCACATGGGGCGCTGTGGGTGTTTTCTTTCGCTATCTTTTCGGCCAACGATTTTGGGGTGTTACAGTTGGTGCCACTGTTGACAACATAGAGGGACCATCCACTATTGAAGCCCAAATCTCACCAACTCTTACCCCTGCTGAAGAAACTCGGGTATCATCTCCCACTAGTGTCTTTGTCCCTGATAGTCACATAACCTCTGCCTCTATAGATAAGGAAGAGAATGTAGACAACACATGGGGTATACCCCTCTACATTCTCCCTGAGGATTTTGAGGTGCATGAAGAATGGGCCATTGTGACATACTCTGTGGAGAATGACATTACTTCTCAAAAATCAATCCTTGAATTTGAGGAGCTTGACAAACATTTGGACAATATGGGATTCCACAACCACAGAATGCAAGAGAGGCATGAGGGGACAAACACCACAACCCCTAGGGATCAAATCTCTAACTTTAACTTGCCTTTTTGTGAATCACCATATGTGGTGGTTCCTACTAAGAAGAAGAGGACTAAAACACTGGCCAAGAGGCATGCTACCAAGTCCAAGTCTTATGGTGAGGGCACATCAAGAAAGAGACCAAGGGTGACTAGTAGGAGTATGGGAATGGAGGCTGCAAGTCTGCAGCATAGAAATAGACCAATAACATCAGCCAATAAAACCATTGCCAGGCCTCAGATCATTCCAAGGCCTAATAGGCCCCATGATGGGATGAGCTCATAGGCTGCCTTAACCATGTTTGACAAGTTTCAAAACAAGATTGGTCTACCTGGTAAGGGATTCCACCCCCAAAGCCTCAATGAATACAGTTTCATCAAAACTGTGGTGGAATCTCATGGTCTTGGAAAGCTTTGTGAGGTACCATCTTCCTACAACTTAACACTTTTAAGAGAGCTCTATTATGAGGTATCAGTCACTAGCACAACAAAGATTGTGATCAGAGGTAGAAGAAGGTTCACTCTCACCTCAAAGAAAATCAACAAAATTTTGGAACTCACTCCTCCCAAGCACACTGATTTTCACAAAATGATATGTACACTGCCACAGAGTCTGTGTTGGGTGAGGTAGCTACTGCTTTCGAGTTGTCTGAGGCTAGTTGGGATAAACATTCCAATTACATGTTGAGGCATTTCAAGGATAGCAATCTTAAGCCAGATGCCAATGTCTAGATAAATTTCCTTAGACACTCTATTGCACCCACTACAGATGATAACTCTGTTTTTGTAGAGAGGATGTTCTTGTTGTTTTGTTTGATGCAAGGAAGGACCATCAATTTTGGGAGGGTGATCCTAAAGAGTTTGAGGAGTTGTGTTGCCAAGGCCAGGGGAAAGATGTACTTCCCTGGCCTCATTACAAAGATGTTGATAAAGAAGGGAGTGCCACAGTATACTGATAACCACATTATAAGGGAATCTGGGGGGAGATGGTAGATAGACTTGAAGGTTGTCTCAAGGCTGAGAGACAGAAGGGAAAGAGGGGCACAGGCTGTAGATATCCCAACTGGATTGAAGTCGTTTATGGTGGTTATTTGAGATTATACCTCAGGTTCTTCACTTTAGTGCAAACCATTCTGATCTTACCTCAAGCCTTTCTATTTCCTTTAGTGTCCACTCCACGGAGTTCCACCTTAAGGTCTTTGAACCTTAGTGCCTACTCAGTTCTAGGACAGTTTTACCTCAAGGATTTAAAGCCCTTCAATGCCTACTCTCTAGATATCCAAAAGTATTTAAGAATTACTGCTATGGTACACCACGCCCTCATGCATAAAGGTTGGGTCCAATAATTTATCATCATAACATAGACAATTCAAAATTATCATAATTATCATGACCTATAGAATATTTTCATGACATCATAGCATAAGTCCAACTCCTCAAGTAGCCAAATAGTCACACATAACTTCCTAACTCTTTCCATAACATGCATACTTCCCACATATTAATACAAATCAACCATCTATCATAAATCCACATAAAACATCATTTCAGGTTACACATAGTTGAGGAATCCAACATTCCAAAATGATTCATTTATTTTCAAGCTCCAAATCATCAAGTAAATATATGAATTATTTAGTTCAAAGTGATGATAGGATTATATATAGCCAAAACTTCACATTTATCATTTTTAGGTTAAATCCCATGTATCATGTTCAAATAGAAACCAAGATGAGGGTTAACATAAAAACAAGTAGATGATAGTAAGGAAACTCAACTAAAAAGGTTTGTAAGAGAAAACCCTAATATGGTGAAAACCCTAGAGAAGAAGTAGATGTAAACTTGAAGTTTGGGAAGTCCCCAAATCCTTGTAATAAATGTTGCTACCACTCTAAAGTTGCAATAACTTCACTTGGGATCTTCTAGTTGCATTCAGTGTAGAGAAATGATAAGTTGGGGTTGAAAATCGCCAAGAGGGAGGGAGAGGTCGCAACTCTAAAATAGAATTAATGAGTCCCCCTTCAAAAATGAGATTTGCTGCCCTTTTTATGCCCAGAACCTCGTCGACGACTATGCCCCCACGACAGTGCCACGGCATAATCGCAAGGCACTCTAGCCCGGATTGTATGTGGCCCGTCCCTCGGGCACGAGATTGGCACTAGCGACTATACCCCAAACACTCTCGTCATGCATAGTCATGAGGTATGTACCAAGATTGCATGTCTCACCGCGATATTGACAGGGCGACTATGCCCCGGGCACTATAGTCGGGCATAATCGCGGAGCATGTACTGAAGCTCCAAAACCCCTAATTCGACCTGTTTCGATTCTAAAACTTTCAACCCACGATATTATACGAAACTTAAACTTAACCAAGTACAACGGACAATTAGACAGTTAAAAGGTAGATACGACAAAGTGAATTTCTTACCCGGAAAATCGGGGTGTTACAAAAAAATCCCGTTCACCGTTGGTTATACCCGAACTTGAAATCAAAAACCCCCCGAAAAAAATTACAATAGGTTAATTTTTACAAGTAAGAGTAAATTACAATTTTTTTAAAACACGCAAGTCTAAATGTCTCAAACATAATAAAACCAAATACAAAAAATCTCTATTTGATTTTTTTATTCAATAAATTCTGAATTTGTTAAGTTGTTTTAAACATTAATATATCTGGATTAATTAAGATAAGTTGTTGTTTGGTTTTTATCCTGAATAAATAGTTTGAACCACAAAAATTACCATTTTAACCTTATATCTACATGTGTTGAATGAAATTAAACTGTTTGATAAACATTTAAATGACAAAAAATTTAAAATAATACGAATTATTTAAAATAATATAAATAATATGAAATCAACGAGTTCATAACACAATACTTAATAAATTAAAAATATATTTAAAACAATAATATATTATTGTTTGATTATAAATTTTGTAATTTATGCATGTTGGTAATTAAACTATTTATTTTTTAATGAGACATGTGATTGAATTGTAGAACAAGGGTAATTTTGGAAATTTTCTAACTTAATGCATGAAGTTAGGACGAGCTAATTTAACATGTTAAGCCGATCTCTTAGTATTAAGTTAAAATCAAACACCTTAATATACCTTAACCATTAAGCTTAACTACCCATTAAGCTTATTAAGTTAAAAACAAACACCCCCTTAGATTACAATATAAAAAAGTAAACATAAATTCAAATATCATCCAACTAACATCACGATTTCACAATTAGACAAATAAAGTAGACTTTTTCGTGAGGCTTATTTAGGATGTTTAGGTCTTGAGGTAAAGTGGATATATAAAAGCCTTTAAATTCTAATGTTAGTAATTTTGTTTTAATGATATATTATACATATACATATACACACATCAGGCCGGTCTAGGCGGTGATCACCATTCCCACCCCCGTCCCCGATAAAATCCCCGAATATGTCCCTGATCCCCACCCCGAACCTGACCCGGAAATTTTGGTTTTCGGTTTTGGTTTTATTTTCCATCCCTAGTCGCCTCGATCGAACAAGTTTTCATTGACATAATCCTTCCCCACCCTTCTACAATTTCCCTAAGTGTTTTTTCCGTCCAAGCATGAACCGGAACACCAAAAATATTTACCCAGATTAAACTATTTGTCGGACGGTATTATTCCTCCCACGGTTTTATATTCTTTAACCAATTTCTTATGCCACGGGTTGGGTTGGTGTTAGAACATATTTTATGTTCTATTTAGAAGTTTTATAAAGTAATCAACATTATTGTATTGGGCCTTGTATTGGGTTTGGGCTTTATTGTATACAAGGGATATGGGGGTATAAATAGGAATCATGTAATAGATTTTAGGAAAACCTTCATTTTCAATGTAGCCGTATGATTACATTTGCTCTCTAGTAGTGTAGTTTTCTTGCTTTCAATAATATATTGATTTCTATCCCTTCAATCTCTTGTTTATCTTCTCAATCAATACCAATCATGATCTCAAATGGACCTAGCAAGTGGTATCAGAGCCTAACGAAGATATATTTCTTTGAGCGATCGAGACTGATTGGTTTGATAGAATAGTACTGTTGAATATTTCGATTTCTGGATTTGTGTTGATTTGAATGTTATTTGTTGTTAAATTGATTCAGAAGTTATTGCAGATCATTATTGAATCAATTACTAGTATCAATTTCATTCCAGAAAATCGAATCTATCGATTTTTGAGTTTTTATGTTCGAAAACTTTTATCACTGTGGTTGGACCAAAATGTGTTTTAGAGTCGAATATGTACAAAATGATCAACTACAAATGTATTCCAAAGTAGTTTTCGAACCTGATGTCAAAAGAACAACTCAAGATTCGGAGTTTTGAAGATTTTATTGAAGAAATTATGAAAATCGTTCCAGATCTACAAGAATTCTCAAGATTCATTGAAGAACTCGCAGATGTTAAAGAATTCGCAGAATGTTGCTTGAAAGATTTGCAGAAAGAAGAGTTGTTTGCAAGAATTTGCAGAAAGAACATTTGGACACAACAAAATTTTACAAGTGTAGATTTCGCAAGTAGTTATATGCGAAAGTTGAAGGATTCACAGACTACTGTGCAATACGTTGTGTGCGAATTCTAAGGGATTTGCAGGCTACTTGATACGAAATGTCAAGTTTTCACAGATGTTGCCTTTGCGAAAAGTGGCTTCCATATTTGAAAAATGTTCTAAGTAGAGGATTCGTAGTTGAGAGAGCTGCGAGAAGTCCAGGATTCGCAGGTATGTGAGTTGCGAATTCTGAGGATTCGTGAATATTAAGTCTGCGAAAGGCGAGGATTCGCAAATATGAGCTCTTGCGAAAAGTAAGGATTCGCATAATAGAGCCTTGCGAATTTTGAGGTTTAGGTTATGCCATCTTGCGAATTTTGCTTCATGGTGAATAGAGATCTGCGAATTTTGATGTTTTTGAGAATTCTGACTGTTCTGAACCCAGTTTTATACAAGTTTGCCCTGTTCCTGAGCTTTATACGCGGAATGCATATGTGACATCACTCCTATCTTCTGTTGGTCACATATTCTTAGCAACTGATCTATTCTTACACGAGTACTCATGCCTGTCAAGATTTTTAGATTCTGGATTTGATGATTTGATCTCTTCTTGGACTGAGTTAGCTGCCTGAGAATCTGCAATCATCAGTCTGGAAAGCTTCTTTTATGGTTAGACCGTTGAGAGCACTTTATCATTCTTCTGACTTGATCACTCAGTAGTGTGAGCGACTGCAATCATTGTTCTGCTATTTGAGTTGTAATTCAGAATCCTGAGCGCTTATAATCATCCAGCTGATTCATGAAGAAAGGAGTTATGGGTTTGATTATTCAGTATTCTGGAAAGCAGCCAGAAAATGAGTATCTTCTATCAGTTGTTGAACATTGCTTGCCTTCTAACCCTTGCCTTGTAGTGTTGCTACCGGATGCTACCGCCCGTATGCTTATCAGATGAAGTTCTTAAGCTGAATTCTAATTTCAACTCATGGTTCAAAGACAGATCAGATGTTATACACTGAAGATGCACTTGGTTGTCATTCCATAATCTACACATATCATTCTTGTGGGCGTTAAGAAATGTGTTGGATTTACTAGAGATAAAAGTTGTCTTTATGTGCACTCAGTCGTCTACATCAGATCTGATATTTCAGTTGAAACTCCATGGATAAGAGCTACATTCTAGGGGGAGCTTAAGGATGTTTTGATGTTTATGCAACGCTAAGTTTTCTAAAGAAATCAAGGGGGAGAGGAGCTGATCAGAGAATGATTACTTTACAAAACTTAGGGGGGGAATGTTAGAACATATTTTATATTCTATTTAGAAGTTTTATAAAGTAATCAACATTATTGTATTGGGCCTTGTATTGGGTTTGGGCTTTATTGTATACAAGGGATATGGGGGTATAAATAGGAATCATGTAATAGATTTTAGGAAAACCTTCAATTTCAATGTAGCCGTATGATTACATTTGCTCTCTAGTAGTGTAGTTTTCTTGCTTTCTGTTAAGTCTAAATATTGTATCCAAGATTTAATATAGAAAGTCAAAGATGTAAAAGTCAACATAGTCTTTGTGTTGTTAAAGTCAAAGCTTTATTAGTTTACTTTGTCATTAAGTCTTGTATTAGTAGGTAGTATAAATAGTGTGTCCTTTGTAATCTTGTAAGAACGTCTAGTGCATTCTATTGAATATTCAGAGATTGATGAATACGAGATCTACTTTCTCTCTCTAGACTTTCTCTCTCTAGTTCTTGTTCTAAATGATGATATATTGAGTAATTGTTTGTTGTGATTGGGATTTTATGTTTATCAATTGGTATCAGAGCTGAGCCAAATTTTTCAGGAATGATTTGATTAGAGTTTGAATTGAAATTTGTGTGTTTTTGATCGAAAAATCGTTATTTTCGAAAAAATTTTTCAAGAAAACGAGTTTTTCACTGTTCATCTGAATTTTGTTGATAAAATCGTTTTTAATGCAAGAAATTGGTTTCATTGTGATCGACTAGTGTTGGTGATTGATTCTTGTTTTGATTCCATATCAAAATTCATTCTAATTCGATGTCAATTTTCGATTTTTTTTGAGTTTTTATTGAAAACGAGTTCGAACTCTGTTCTTGATCGAATTCGTGTGGTTTGGTGTTTTTAATCGAAAATTGATTGCAAATCTTTGTTTAGTATTGTTTGTCGATGTTTCTGATAAATTCTTGAGTTCAATTGTGCAGGTTTCAATAGATTTGTGAAAGAAACTGTCAAGAACATGGTTTGCGCATGTTCATAATGCTTTGCGCCTTATTCATAAACTTTGCGCATCATTCATAATAGTTTGCGTTTCACTCATAAATTTTGCATAAAGTTCTTTGTGGTCTAATTCGTGTGTTAGTGAATTTTTCAGGTTTTCGCATCACGTTGGAAACGCAAAGCTCATCTTGCGCATCACGTTGGAAACGCAAAGCTCATCTTACGCTTCACGTTGGAAACGCAAAGCTCATCTTGCGCATCACGTTGGAAACGCAAAGCTCATCTTGCGCTTCACGTTGGAATCGCAAAGCTCATCTTGTGCTTCACGTTGGAAACGCAAAGCTCATCTTGCGCATCAAGTTCAACACGCAAAGCTTACTTTGCGTTTCCAGTGGGACACGCAAACCCTACTTTGCGTATCTCACAGGACCCGAGAACCTGGCTTTGCGTATCTCTCTTGGAACGCAAACCTTAGTTTGCGCATCTCTTTGCATACGCAAACCTTTCTGTTTACGTGTATTCCAGTCTTAAAAAAAGAGTCTGGAAATTTTTTTTAGTGTGTCATCTTAATTTTTTTTTTAACTTTGCGCCATAACTCGTGTTGTTCAAATTTTCAATTTTTACGAAATATTTTTTTTAAGATTTCAATTTTGATCTGATTTTTGATTTTCTGATATATAGTTTGGAACGATCATTCACAACAAGCTGTTTACTTTTTCAAGATGTCAATTTACTACAGATCTGATATATCTGGTATTGAAGCTGAAAGAAATGATCTGAAATTGAAAAATTCAGAATACCTCAAAAAGATTCAGGAGTTTCAAATTAAATTGTTCAATTGTATTAAAACTCCTGAATGTATAAATTGTACTAAAAATAGTTCTAATTTTTCAGGTATCCTTTATGAGAGGGATAAAGAGATAAAAGAAAAGGAGAAAGAGATTATAACTCTTCAAAGCCAACTGAAGACAATTGAACAGAAATCACCTGAGCTACAAGCAGAATCAGTTGAGCTTCAAAACGAGTTGAAGGCTTTCAAAGAGAAGACTGAGGGATTGGAATCTGAGAACGCTGAGCTTAAAAAGAATTTATCTGATTTGGAAAAACAGCTTGTTGCAAATCAAGCGGATTTTGAAAGAGAAAAGAAAAAAATTTCAAAGAAGTTCTCAGATTTCTCAAAGAAGTGTTATGAAGAGAAGAAGTCAGTAGAGCTTAAATGCATCAAGCTTTCTCAAAAAATCTCCGATTTTGAGAAAGTACTGATTTTGGAAAGAGAGAAGTTTGATAAAGAGAAGAAGGCCATAGAACAGAAAAATGTGGGATTCTTTAAAGAATTATCCGGCCAGAGAAATGAGTCAGAAAAAGGATTTGAAGAAGAACGCTCAATCTTTGAAACTGAAATCAAAAAGCTGACTTCAAGATTATCTGAACTATCTGCTTCTGCGCTACACGAGCAGAAGACGAAGTCTGAATTCTCGAAGAAGATTGACCTGCTTGAGAAAGAAAGAGACATCTTTGCGTCAAAGATCAAAGAGCTTGAAAAATCTGTTTCAAGTTCAAATCATAAATCTGTCTCTTCAAACAGGTCAGTCAAATCATTTAATCAGATTCGTCGCACTAACCTTTTCTTTGATGAATATTTAGATAGTTCAGATTCTTATCCAAGGAGAAAAAGTTTCAAGAAAGAGAAACTGGTCTGGATGAAGAAATCAGTCAAAGATGACAAGACTGATGAGCTGAAAGAGAAGAAATCATGTGTACCTGTACACAAAGAAAAGAAGAACAAAGCACCTAACGGTAAGAAAAATTATTGTTCTATTTGTTATACACATGATCATATCCATAAGACCAGTGATCATTTCTGGTATGGTTCTTACTCCATAACCCCCACACGAATTGCAACTAACATTTCTGGACCCAAATACCAGTGGGTACCAAAGAAGAAAATTGATTCTTTGTTGCAGGCACCTCAAGCCAAAGGGGAGTAAGAGAATAATGGCTCTTGAATAACACAGTTCAAGACCCGCACCTCAATGTCAAGAATATAGCTTCTAAGCACATCAGCTTAGAACCCGGACTTCAAAGGAGTTTGACTTCTAAACACAACAGTTTAGGACTCGGACCTCAGCGATCAAAAAGACCTTACTCCTGTATGCTTGCATCCGATGGATATTGATGGTCTTCATCCCAAGAGAATTGATCTGATCTCTATCCTATACTTTTTCTTTGCTAGATTTTTCTGATATTGATGGTCTAAAAATTCAAAAGGGAGTGTTTGATCTCTATCCTGTTTTACTTGTAATATTTCAGATGCTTAATTTAAGGGGGAGTAAAGGTGGTGGCTTCTGATCACATGACAGATCAGAACCCGTTCATCCATGATCAAAGACGGATGTTGTGCTAATATCCAGGGGGAGCTTAAAAGATATAAATCATTTAATCATGATTTGAGGGGGAGCTGAAAAGGTAAAAATCTTCTAATCATAGATCTCTGATTGTTTGAAAGAAGAACAACTTTCAAACATGAAAAACAATTTCTTAAATGTTCAAACCACTTCTTATTCTCAAAAGTTTTTATGAATTTAGAAGTGTGATTTTAAATGTTTTTCATTTTTGAGCTTAATGTTTAACTGACCGTGTGTTTCCAAAAGATCAATACTTGTGTATTATCTTGTCCATATACTGTCAAGTATTCACACACACCGGTTCAGTATTTTATTTGAAATTGTTATTACCATGTCTCAAATTCGAACCAATTTTTCGATGGTAATACCCTCGTTTGAAAAATTCAAAGTTGTTGAGCATCATTCATCTTTTCATATTTGTGCTTTCATTGCGAAATTGTTTATATTCGTTCATATAAACAAAATATCTTGTTCTTTGATTCCCTAACCATTTCATTTGATCTGATTTTGATTCATTGTCAGATTCTCAAAACAATTCTCTTGACTTCATTTCATTCATTCAATATCCTTGTTTTGAGAAATCTTCAAAGTTCAAATGCTCAAATTTCATTTCTGATTTTTGATAAGCATACATACACTGACTTATGATTTCTTGTGATTTACATGTCAAGAAAATCATTGACCGGCATGTACTTTTAGGAACATGGGATTCAGTGTGAGTGCTTAATAGATCTTCCATGGATTCACGATAACCTGTGTTTCCTACCCAGGAAGTAATCCTTAAGTGATTGAGGGGTGAGGGGTCAATATCAAAGAGTGGGGGAGATAACTCATCCGGTTGAGTTTTTCTCATTCTGTGGAGCGGAAAAATGGAAATGAGAATTTGGTTAGAAGTGAGCTTTAATGATAAAAAGAAAGAGGGTGTGAGAACAGAGTTAAAAGAATATCAGAACTCTGCACCAACCACTTTCTGAGCCGGGCAGCCACATCTTCTGATTGGTTCACATTCTTTGGTGACCATCATTGAAACAGGCAGTGAGCCCATGCCAACTCTTGCATTAACCCCACCAGCCACTCATTTCTTTCCCGAAAAAGAAATGCTTCATTTTCTTTGGGGACGCAGCATATATGCTATCTAATCTTTACTCGGAAGATTTAGATATTGAAAAAGAAGGAAAGTTGCCCCACCTTCGCACCTCTTTCATGTACATTGAGTCCGTGTATTATCTGTTGTTGTCTCAACAGTTTACACGTTTTGAGCCTTAATGAAACACAATCATTGTGCTAATCCTTTCAAACACAAGCACGAGCACACAGAAAATCTGTTTTTCTGTCAGAACATTCATAGATAAACCTTGTGTTTTTCAATTATTGAATGGAAGTTCTGGGGAGTCATCATCAAACCAACTCCTTATATTGTACATTTGTTGTACACAGTGACTCTGTGTTACTGACAGGCATTCCTAACTGTTTCATTTGTTGAATCAGGGTTACCTCGTTCATTATGTCTGAATTTGAAAAGATTCGGATATATACTGTTCATGATTCGGCTCTTCAGATCAAAGCGCGCCAACTGTCAAAAGGGGAGATTGTTTTTTATTACAAAGGGGATATCAGAGACTGTGCTGAAATTGAAGATGTTTTGATGATCATGATGCATGATGCTCTCAATCATGAAAAAGAGGGAGAATGTTACAAAAGCCAATTTCAAAACAATGAAGAGATGTCAAAAGTGAGAAATGCTTCCGCTGATTCAAAGCCTGTTTCAAAGACAGAATTACAAAGTTCATGTCTGATAAAGAAATTTAAAGCCAAAAGATTCTGATGAAGGAAGAAAGTTCAAAGTTTAATCAAGATGGTTTGTGAAAGTTTGTTCTTCCAACGATGCTTCAGAGATTAAAGTGATGAAGATACAAGTTTGTTTCAAAGTTGTCTAAGATGTTTCCAAAAGTTTCAAGTTTTCAAGTTTGTTCAAGACATGTTGATTTTTCAAAGCTTAAAAGAGAAAAAGACTTTCCAAGTTTCTTCAAGAGCTGAAAGATTAAAGTTTGTGAAAGCTTCAAAGAGATAAAAGCTGGAGAATCAAGAGCTGAAGATCTGTATCAAATTTTTATTAAATCTTGAATACAAAGGGGGAGATTGTTAAGTCTAAATATTGTATCCAAGATTTAATATAGAAAGTCAAAGATGTAAAAGTCAACATAGTCTTTGTGTTGTTAAAGTCAAAGCTTTATTAGTTTACTTTGTCATTAAGTCTTGTATTAGTAGGTAGTATAAATAGTGTGTCCTTTGTAATCTTGTAAGAACGTCTAGTGCATTCTATTGAATATTCAGAGATTGATGAATACGAGATCTACTTTCTCTCTCTAGACTTTCTCTCTCTAGTTCTTGTTCTAAATGATGATATATTGAGTAATTGTTTGTTGTGATTGGGATTTTATGTTTATCACTTTCAATAATATACTGATTTCTATCCCTTTAATCACTCAGGATTACTTCTGGGGTAGGATACACTGGTTAGTGTGAATCCATGGAAGTGCTGATAAGCTCACATTGAATCCCGTATTGTCCTAAGCGAACATGTTGTTCAACAGTCATTTGTATAAGAAAGAACAATAGAGCACAATTAGTCATGAAGAACAAAGATTTGGAGAGACCAAAGACGTAAGATGTTTATAGGAACAGTGTATAAACGTATTCGCAATGCAAGCTCAGGAAAAAATGAAATGACGTCTGATTTTCAGACAAACAGTGAAATTTCAAACGGGAGGATTACCATCGAAAGATTTGTCTTTTGAGATGTGGTAATCACAAAGTCAAGAAATGAGTATACTGACCAATGTGTATAAGAATACTTGGTAAAGTACAAAGAAATGACAAGTACACAAGTATTGGTCATTGGGAACACATGGCCAGGTGATATCATGGAGTTTAAGGATTACAAAGATATACTTGTAGTGTAGTATCCTAAACTCCCCCTAAAGATATTATCTCCTGAGTTCTGTGACAAAACTCAGGTTCTCCCCCTATAACCTGTGAAAAGTCAACTCATTATAAAATTTGAAAATATCAAAACGCATATCTTTTCAAACTAATTCTCCCTTTTTGAAGAAAATCTTTGAAGTACGGGTTCTAATCAGATATGATTAGAAGCCATAGTCACTTGAAATATCCTGCACAAACAAAAAAAATTGGTAATCATTTATGAAAATGATTCCGCTATCGTTAGTAAAAGATATGAATAGCAACTGTTTGAGAATCAATACACAAGCCACAAGAGTAAGATTCGGAAAACTCCCCCTTAAGTCATGAGAAAGTTCTAAGAAGGCATGTTCAACATTCCAAGTTTGCTAATTAGAAACTTGAACCTCTTTTCATCCAACGGCTTGGTGAAAAGGTCAGCTAACTGGAAGTCGGTTTGAACAAAGTGCATTTCAATATCACCTTTTTCTACATGGTCTTTTATGAAGTGATGGCATACATCTATATGCTTGGTCTTTGAGTGCTGGACCGGATTAGAAGTTATTACAATTACGCTCTTGGAATCGCAATAAATAGGCACTCTCCTGTAGTTGTACCCAAAGTCCCTCAACTGGGTCTTCATCCAGAGGACTTGCGAACAGCAGCTAGTAGCAGCTACGTATTCTGCCTCAACAGTGGATGTTGAAACACAGTTTTGTTTCTTTGATGTCCAACTTACAAGTTTGTCTTCTATAAATTGACATGATCCATAAGTACTCTTCCGGTCTAGCTTACATCCTGCATGGTCAGCATCTGTAAAGGTAGTGAGATCAAAACGTGAATCCGTTGGATACCAAAGGCCTAAATCAGGAGTGCCTTTGAGATATCTAAGGATT
This sequence comes from Arctium minus, assembly GCA_954870635.1. Taxonomy (NCBI): domain Eukaryota; kingdom Viridiplantae; phylum Streptophyta; class Magnoliopsida; order Asterales; family Asteraceae; genus Arctium; species Arctium minus. Next base: position 164,594,220 of record OX941080.1, read on the forward strand.
CACTTAACAGCATTAAAGTGCGACTCTTTGGGATTAGCTTGATATCTCGCACAAAAGCAGGTTTCAAACATGATATTTGGGCGACTTGCAGTCAGATAGAGTAAAAAGCCAATCATGCTACGATACACCTTTTGATCAGCAGATTTACTAGATAAATCTACGTCTAAGAGTGTACCAGTAGCCATTGGTGTTTTCATGATAGAACTGTCTGACATATTGAACTTTCTTAACATATCTTTAATGTATTTGGCTTGATTAATGAAAATGCCTTCGGGTAATTGCTTTACTTGTAAACCAAGAAAGAAATTTAATTCACCCATCATTGACATTTCAAATTTCGTTTCCATGATCTTTGAAAAGTTCTTGCAGAATTTAGAATTTGTCGACCCAAATATAATGTCGTCAACATAAATTTGTATGAGAATCAAGTCCTCACCTTGCCTTTTTAGAAATAAGGTAGTGTCAATTGTACCTTTCTTGAAACCAGAAGCAAGGAGAAATTTAGTAAGAGTATCATACCATGCTCGTGGTGCTTGTTTGAGACCATATAGCGCTTTGTCTAACACGTAGACATGATCAGGATGATGAGGATCGACGAAACCTTCAGGTTGAGCAACATAAACCTCCTCATGCAGAACGCCATTCAGAAAAGTTGACTTTACGTCCATTTGATAGACAGTAAAGTTTTTGTGCGCTGCATATGCTAAGAAGATTCTGATGGCTTCGATCCTCGCAACAGGGGCGAACGTTTCATCATAATCAATGCCCTCCTGTTGACAGTACCCTTTTGCCACCAATCGAGCCTTGTTTCTTACCACTACGCCTGCCTCGTCCTTCTTATTTCTAAACACCCACTTAGTTCCAATAACTGATTTACCGTTAGGTAGTGGGATCAAGCGTCAAACCTTGTTCCTTTCGAATTGCAAAAGCTCATCTTGCATAGCAGAAATCCAATTGGGATCGCGGAGAGCTTCTGATGCTTTCTTTGGTTCTAGGGAACTAAAGAAGCTTGAGAACATGCATAAATTTGCTGACGCAGCACGGGTCTTGACACCAGATTGTACGTCACCTATTACGTTGTGTAGGGGATGATCCTTTGTCCATCTGTGTGTGCTTGGCAAAGATTCAACGGTTTGTTGCGTATTCGATTCATTATATTCATCATCAGACTCCACCAATTTCATCTTAAACTTCTTCACATCTTTCACACACACACACTCCTAAACAACCCTATATCCACCGACCCCGAAATCATGTGATGATACCCACGTGACCTCATATCCTTCGGCCTATCATGCGGCATCGCAAAACCCGACAAAAAAGCACCACCACCACCGCCACCACCCTTCGTCGTCGTCTTTAATATTCCCTTCTCCACCGTCTTTATTATCTCCTTCACCTTCTTATTCCCCGGGTCCCACAAATAACCCATACTCGCACTCAGATCCAACGATCCTATTTGCACGCAATCAACACCATCAACGGCTGCAATGTCCTCAATCTTCTTCAATGCTTCTTCCGATTCCACCTGACACATGATCAGAAGCTCCTCTTCGTAATTGCTTAAATATCCGTTATCGATTCCGTAATCGGAAGCCCTAACGAAGGTATGTACAGATCCACGGATTCTGTTCGACGGGAATTTACAATACGAAACTGCTTTCCGCGCCATTTTCGCGTTCTCGATCATCGGGAACATGATTCCTTGAGGTCTAAGATCGAGAGCTTTCTTAGCCCAGGTTGGAGTCGTTTTCGCTTTCTCGACTCTCATTGATTAAACGAGAGTCGCTTTCTTCATCTATCTGGATTCTGGAGTACGCAAGTCATAAGCTTTCAAAACAAAAAGTATTAGAAAAGGGATTTTTTTTAAATGACCTAAAAGCCCCTCACGTGGAGAGCATGTGAGGGGTTTAACGGACTAAAGTTAAACATAGTTAGGTGGAGGGACCTGATCTGAAACACAATCCAAACCACATTGATGTTCTCTGTAATTAATTTATTAGAGGGACCCAATCCAAAATTTCTGAAAACTACAGGGACCAATTCCGTAATTTACTCTTAATTTAATTTTTACTCGGGGGTTGTTCGGTTCGTCTACCATTAAGTCCTGAATAGATAAAGTTGTTTGTATTGATAATGAAGTATGTATAGATCTAGCTAAATTGGTGTTCGGTTGTTGGACTAACCAAACAATCTGAATGTAGAAAATGACTATTTTACCCTTTAGTTTACATTTGTAATCAAATTTTATAAAACAACAACTAGAACAAACAAATGGTAAAATAACAATTTTATAAACAAATCATCAAACAACAAACCCAAATCTATAAACCCTAAATTAAAAACTCGAATCTATGAACCCTATAATGGGCCCAAATTTATAAACCTGGAGAAGCATATCTTTGTAAAAAAAAATAGTGATCGATAAGAACACATCTGTAAAGTAAACCATGAAGGAGAGAAAGAACACCCAATTCAAGAAAATCTACAAAAACCCATTTGGCATCTGATTCTTCTTCCCCCAACTTAAATTTCCACTTTGAAGAAATGAATCACCCAAATCAAAAAATTCTACAAAACCCATTTGGCAGGGGTCGAAATCAAAGCCAAAAAAAATCAAGATTTGGGGGAGAATCATTAAGAAATCAAGAAATAGTACAAGAAACCCATGAATTTGAATGAAAGATAGCAACTCATACCAGTAGAAATTTCCAGGTATGGCAAGGAAGAAGGCTGACTAGAGGGTTTTTCATGGAGATCGAGAACCATGGAAGTCTGGAGATGGGTTTTCATGGCTAACCAGAGAAGGAAAAATGGAAGAAGAAGGCGTCAGATGGTGTTTAGGAGGTTGGGGATAAAGGGTAGTTAGGGGAAATTAATGTAATTTAATGGATGGATGTATACGACATGGTTTTTATAGCTGAGCAAATCAGCCATCGGCTGAGCGAAAAAGCTCCTTCCGAACAGCTAGATATGGTTGAGCGAATAAGCCATATCTATTATGCAGCTCATTAAGCCGTTACCGAACAGCCCCTCACTTACTTTCTTACATATACATTATTTAATGGTAACGTATAGAAAACCATACATCTTTATAAAATATATTTGACTATTTTAAATAATAAAAACATCACATGAGAAAAGAAAATATAGTAAATATAAGATATTGTAATTAAAATATCACCTGCAACTGCAATTCTAAAAACACCAAGTTTTATTTCACACAATAAAAATACAATGTCGCTAAAGTTAAACAAATTTCGTGTTGTTTGAGATTGTGAAAACAAAACGTAGTTGATGTAAATTGTTATGTGAAAGTGAAACACTGAAGTGTTCTTTCATATTGTGAAACAATATAATGTTGTTAAAGTGAAACAATAAAATGTTATTTCAACAGGTTAAACAATATAGTGTTGTTTTACAATTTTGAAAACAAAAGTTAGCGTAAAATGTGATGTGAAAGACTAAAGTGTTGTTTCATATTATGAAACAACACAATGTTGCTAATGCGAAACAGCGTAGTGCAGCTTCAAATTAAAACAATATAGTGTTCTTTTATATTGTGAAATAATATAACGTCGCTAAAGTGAAACAATAAATTGTTGTTTCACAAGGTGAAATAATGTAGTGTTGTTTCACAATTTGAAAACAAAACAAAAATTGACGTGAAATGTGATGTGAAACAATAAAGTGTTGTTTCGTATTGTGAAACAACACAATGTTGTTAATGTGAAACAATGTAGTGTTGTTTCACAATGTGAAAACAAACCAAAATGACGTGAAATGTGATGTAGAATACTAAAATGTTGTTTTATAAGGTGAAACAACACACGAGTTAAATCACTTTTAGTGTTTCATGTAAAAATTGCAATTATTAAAGAAAATATAAAAAAATATATAATGATATTAGTGTCAAATTAAAGAAAATAAAGCATTCGCTTTTTATATAATTTTTTTGATTTAAAATTTAGTTGTAATTAATATATTTGTGATTTAAAAAAGAGGTGGTGTTTAATTTAAATAAGAGATAGAAAGTGAAGAGAATTACTTTTATACCATTTTAAAAGTTATGTTTGTATGTAAATGACACCATATATGTAAAATATTACTTTCCAACTCTCACCAGTCACCATTGATTAATCTTAATTATGGTTAATATTGGTTCTTATAGTTCACAACCTTTTTGTGGTTCTCACTTGATTTTGTTGGATCAAATAAATTGTATTCAAGATTAAAGTTAGCGTTAAGGGTTTAAACTGCAATTGTGCTAAAATTAATTAGAGGGTTTATTATGTAATAAGTCAATAGTTATTAAGCTATTGGGCCCAAGCCCATTAGAAAGCCCATTAAGGTTAAAGCCCATATGGCCTGGGTATTTAAAGTTATGTTTAGTTTAGTTTTAGAAAGATCTCTGATAATTTTCTAAATAGTTAGCCGTATTTTCTCTGTATTCAAAGGGTATCAAGAACACTCAAGGGTTTCATTGTTTATTCAAGGGATTGGTATGTTACTCTGATTTATATATCTCTTTATTATTATTGTGTTGCTTGATTACTTGATTGATTATTTACCAACTAGATTAAACTGGGATAACAAGTGGTATCAGAGCCTAAAGAATCAAGTTTTAGGATTAAATATGTGTTTTGCGATTTCACTATTCATCGAAAATTACTATTCATCGAAATCACTGTTCATCGAAATCACTATTCATCGAAGTTACTATTCATCGAAATTTTTTTTGTTCATCTGATTTCATGAATTAATGTGTTTATTGTTTCAAAGTTGATCTGATTAGTTGAGGTTCATGCTTCTGAATGCTATCTGATTGATTAATTGAATTAGAAAGTATCAAGTGATTGAATTTGTGATTTTGTGTTTTCTGGGTTTGCATGAATATCGACACTGTGTTCTTTAAATTTGAATGCATGAAAGTTGATTTTAATCTTTGTTATTGATTGAGTTGTGATCGTTACATGTTTTTGAGTGAAATAGTCTGATTTGTGCATCTGTTTTTGAGTTCGTAATTGCTTTCTGGGTTGAGTACTCATCGTGTTCATCGCTTCTGGGCTGGTTAAGAACACACCGGTCGAACAATATATCGGTCTAAGACACTATCGATCCATACCTTGTATCGGTCGAAACCAATACCGGTCAAAGCACTCTACCGGTCGAATCTTTACCGGTCGAGCATAAGACCGGTTGTTACATCCTACCGGTCTAAGGAAGTTCCGATCGAAGACCCTTATCGGTCAAAGACCTCTATCGGTCTAAGCATACTTCCGGTCGAATCAATTTTACCGGTCAAGCATAGTTCCGGTCTTACATCTTACCGGTCTTTGCACTTCCCCGGTCTTTACAAGTTTCCGGTCGACACTATTCATCCGGTCACTATTCATCCGGTCGACACTATTCATCCGGTCACTATTCATCCGGTCGACACTATTCATCCGGTCACTATTCATCCGATCACTATTCATCCGGTCGACCAATAGTTTCAAGACCCGGAAAAAAAAAATTTGAGTATAGTTTTTTTTTATTTTTTTTTTATTTTGATTCTAACGATCTCATCTAGTTGGTTGTCTAGATACAGAAAAGTTTGATTACTAACCAAAGAGTCAGGATGTCGAATCAGCTAAATATGTCTGAAGGTTACAGTCTTGATTTTGAAAAGATGACACATTCTGAAGTAAAAGCAAAGGCTAAACAACTTGCTGGACGGTTATCAACATCATCTCGCATGATTGATGAGTATGACAAAGAGGACAAAATGCTCAAAGCTGAGAACAAGGCTTTACAGATTCAGAACTCATCTCTTCTTATTCAGATCAATGTTTTAAAAGAAAATTTAAAAGATTCTGATTCTTTAATTGACTTTGCAGAAATAATTGAGTCTAAAGAAAAAGAGATCTTCGATCTTCAAGTAAAGTTGAAAAGATCTGAGTCAAGCTCTACATGGTCTAAGAAGGATGCAATGCAAAGAGAGCTTGAGGAGCTTAGAAGGAGTACAAGTGTTGCAAAGGATACTAGTACAGGACTAAGACAGATAAATTCTCAACTCTGTGCGGACAGAGATAAGTTTAAAGATAAAGTTCTCAGTCTTGAGGTTGAGATTGAAAAGTTGAAAGAAAAGGCAACCCAAGACAGAGACAATGCAATAGCTCAAGATGAGATGTTGAAGATTGACAAAGAAAGAAAAGAATTTGCCAAGAAATTCTCTGACTTCTCCAGAAAAGCCTTTGAAGAGAAGAAAGCATTAGAGCTTAGATGTGTTAAGCTTTCTTAACAAGTTTCAGACTTTGAGAAGGTTATCATTCTTGAAAGAGAAAAGGCTGAGAATGAGAAGAAGAAAGCCAAGCTGAAGGATACAAATACAGACTTTTCTGAAGAAAAGAAGATATTTGAGACCGAGATAGCCAAAATGACAAGAAAGCTATCTGAATTGTCAACAAACATCATGAAGGAGAAGAATGCAAAATATGAGTTGCATAAGAAGTTTGATCTGATTGAAAAGGAAAGAAACAGCTTGTCTTCAAAGATAAAAGAACTTGAAGAGATCGTTTTCAAGGTGAAGCTGACTGAGCACAAGACGGCAGAGTCAATAGCTCAATCACCGAGAGACGATCTAGCTGATTCAGATAGTTCATTAAAAACAGCTTCAAGTTCACATTTTTCAAATGTTTTCTATAATCCTTTCTATGATTTAGATGATAGTCTTACTTCTAAATCTACTGATCAGATTCATCCTTCTAACCTTTTCTATGACAAAAATGTTGATGGTTCAGGTAACTTCAAGAAAACTAAGTCTCAAAAGAAAAGCTTCTGGAGAAGGCATGATGAGAAAGAAAGAGGAAACTGGATCTGGAGAGTTAAAGGATCCTCGGAGGAGAAGAAGAAAGAAGAATCATTTGTGCATACATCACATGCTAAATGGAACTATGCTACAAAAGGTAAAACTTTTGGCAAACCTGATCTGGTTTACACTATTAATCAATTGATCAGGTTAGCACAAAAGAAAATTAGTTGTTCCTACTGTGGCTCAAATGATTTTGTCAGAAAAGATTACGTTAATAACTGGTATGGTTCTTACTTCATATCTCCCACTAGAACTGCAACTAACCTATTAGGACCCAAATACCAGTGGGTACCAAAAGCTAAATCTGTGTTGCAGGCACCCAAGGTTTAAGGGGGAGAAAGAACAATGGCTTCTAAGTAAATCAGCTTAGAACCCGTACCTCAAAGGACTTCTGGACACAACAGTTCAGAACTCGGTCTTAACGACAAAGCTTCTATTCAATCAAGAATAGAACCAGCACCTATAAGATCCACTTCTTCAAACTCTAACTCTACTTCATCTGAGTTAGATTTACTGTTTATTGATGCCTTTGATGATATATGTGCAGATTTTGAAAAAGGCATATCAACATCAATAACAAGTGGTATAGGCTCGGAGGTCCCTACTATATCTGAAGACATGTCTGGACCTTCCGAAGAAGTCACTGAAACTTCATCTCCATCAGGTACGAATACAAAGTTAGTTTCTGACTCTACTAATGCTGAATCTGTCTCTACAGATAGTTCTTCTGGAAACGAAGTCCCGAGCACTTCAACTGCTAGTCCGGAAGCCTCAGTATCAGAAACACCAGTACAAGATGTCCTGAGTACATCTATGGAGCAACCTGTCGTGCAAGATGAAAATGATGCGTCCAATACGCAACAAACAGTTGATGCACTACCAAGCACACATCGTTGGACTAAGGATCATCCCCTGACCAATGTGATAGGTGACGTACAATCTGGTGTCACGACAAGGTCAGCAACAGCTAACTTCTGCATGTTTTCAAGCTTCCTCAGTTCCTTAGAGCCAAAGAAAGCGGCTGAAGCTCTACGTGATCCATTCTGGATTTCTGCTATGCAAGACGAGCTTCTACAATTCGAAAGGAACAAGGTATGGCGCTTGATCCCACTACCTAAAGGTAAATCCGTTATTGGAACAAAGTGGGTGTTCAGAAATAAGAAAGACGAAGCTGGAGTAGTCGTGAGAAACAAAGCTCGACTGGTCGCAAAAGGGTATTGTCAACAAGAGGGCATCGACTATGACGAAACATTCGCCCCGGTTGCAAGGATCGAAGCCATCAGAATCTTTCTCGCATATGCAGCGCACAAAAACTTTACAGTCTATCAAATGGATGTAAAATCGGCTTTCCTGAACGGTGTTCTGCATGAGGAAGTCTACGTGGCTCAACCTGAAGGTTTCGTTGATTCTCATCACCCTGATCATGTCTATGTTTTAGACAAAGCGCTTTATGGTCTTAAACAAGCACCACGAGCCTGGTATGAAACTCTCACTAAATTTCTACTTGCTTCTGGTTTCAAGAAAGGTACTGTTGATACAACCTTATTTCTTAAAAGGCAAGGTGAGGACTTGATTCTTATTCAAATTTATGTTGACGACATAATATTTGGGTCGACAAATCCGAAATTTTGCAAGAACTTTTCAAAGATAATGGAAACAAAGTTTGAAATGTCGATGATGGGTGAATTGAATTTCTTTCTTGGTCTTCAAGTAAAGCAATTACCCGAAGGCATATTTATTAATCAAGCTAAATATATAAACGATATTTTGAAAAAGTTCAATATGTCAGATAGTTCAGTCATGAAAACACCAATGGCTACTGGTACACTCTTAGACGCGGATCCCTCCGGGAAACCTGTTGATCAAAAGGTGTATCGTAGCATGATTGGTTCTTTACTTTATCTGACTGCCAGTCGCCCGGATATAATGTTTGCCACATGTTTTTGTGCGAGATATCAGTCTAATCCTAAAGAGTCACACTTATCTGCTGTTAAGCGAATCCTTAGATATCTCAAAGGTTCTCCTAATCTAGGCCTTTGGTATCCAAAGGATTCTCGTTTTGAACTAACTGCCTTTACAGATGCTGATCATGCAGGATGTAAGCTAGACCGGAAAAGCACCTCTAGGTCATGTCAATTCATAGGTGACAAACTTGTAAGTTGGACCACAAAGAAACAAAACTGTGTTTCAACATCTACTGCTGAGGCTGAGTATGTAGCTGTTGCTAGTTGCTGTTCCCAAGTCCTCTGGATGACGACACAGTTAAGGGACTTTGGATACAACTACAAGCGTGTTCCTATTTATTGTGATTCCAAGAGCGCAATATCTATAGCTGCTAATCCGGTACAGCATTCGAAGACCAAGCATATCGATGTACGCTATCACTTCATTAAGGATCATGTTGAAAAAGGTAATATTGAAATGCACTTTGTTCAAACTGACTTCCAGTTAGCTGACCTTTTCACCAAGCCGTTGGATGAAAAGCGTTTTCAATTTCTAATCAGCAAACTTGGTATGTTGAACATGTCTTAAACCTTCATCATGATTCTAGGGGGAGTATTCCAAGTTTTGATCTTGTGTGTTATTTTCCAACTGTTGTTAACGAGAGAGGAATCATTTTCATAAATGATTACCATTATTTTTTTTATTTATGCAGGTTTGGTCAAGTGACAATGGCTTCTAATCACATCGGATTAGAACCCGCACTTCAGTGCCTTATTTTTTTCTGTTTTTTCTTAAGCTTTAAAAAAAAAATCTATCAGTTAAGGGGGAGAATATCTGTGATTTTAACAGATTTTTGGATACTTAAATGTTTATCTGACCGTGTGTTTTTAAAGATAAATACTTGTGTTTTATCTTGTCAATATACTTTGTCAAGTATTCATACACATAACGGTCCAGATCATTATATTTTGACTTTGTTATTACCATGTATCAAAAGTAAAATCTTTCTATGGTAATACTCACGTTATTTGTATTCACTATTGTTTGAATCAAACGTCATTTCATTTGCTTTCATTGAAAATATGTTTATATATTGTTCATATAAACAACATTCGTTTTTTATTCTCCAACATATTATTCTTCATGACAAAACTCCTATGAGCTTAATTGTCAAACTCTTTTAGTTTGAGGGGGAGAATTGCATCGTCAAACATCTTCTGTTTTGACATCTCCGAATATTATATTCTTCATGTAACAAGTGGTATTTGTGCTTACATGTACAAAAAGCTTGTTGAACACTATGTTCTATTAGGAAAATACATGTGATTCAGTGTGAGAACTTAACAAAACTTCCATGGATTCACGATAACCAGTGTTTCCTACCCCGGAAGTATTCCCTGAGTGATTGAGGGGAGAAGGGTCAAAAGAATTGAGTGATGGTGTGTGAAGAGGTAAAATGAAAAAGAGAGATTGGTTAGACGTGAGCATTAAAAGAAAGAGGGTGAGAGATCAGAGTAAAAGAATATTAAACTTTGCACCAAACTTCTTTCTGAGCCGGGCAGCCACATAATCTGATTGGTTCACATTCTTTGGTGACCATCATTGAAAAAGGCAACTAGCCCATGCCATCTCTTGCATACAACCTCACCAGTTACTCATTCTTTTCTCAAAAAGAGAATGTTTCACATTTTCTGGGGACGCAACACATATGCTATTGGTTCTTCATTTGGAAGATACTAATATTGAAAAAGAAGGAAAGTTGCCCCACCTTCGAACCCTTTCTCATGCACATTGAGTCTTTGTACAATTTGTTGCTGTCTCAACAAGTTTACATACTTTGAGCCTATACTAAAAAGCAATCATCTATGCTTAATTCTTTCATACACATGCACTAGCACACAGAAATTTGTTTTCTGTCAGAACGTTCATAGATAACCATGTGTTATTCGATGATTGAATGGAAGACCTGGGGAGTCTACATCAAACCAGCTCCTTATATAGTAACTTTGTGTTACTCAGTGACTTTGTGTCATTGATAGGCGTTCTAACTGAGTCATTTGTTGATTCAGGGTTACATCTATTAAACTGTTTGAATTTGAAAAGATTCGAATGGTTACTACTTTCTATTTTAATCTGAAAAGATTGAAATAATCACTTTCTCCATTTGGAGAGACTGCTCTTATTTCCATACAGGGCTCGTTACATGATGAAGATTGTGCTTACGTGATCATACAAAATAGGGGAGATTGTCTTGAAAAGGGGGAGATTGTTTTGCAAAGTTTTGATGATGATGATTCTCACCACTCATCAAAAAGGAGGAGAAGATACAAAAAGGGAGAATTATCAAAGAAGGAGAATATAATCTGAAGACTGCTGAAGTTTTGAAGCTATCAACGACATATCTGAAGAAAAGTGGATAAAAGAGAAGACCCGAAGACAATTGCAAAAAAAAATTTAATCTTGAATCCAAAGGGGGAGATTGTTGGATCAAATAAATTGTATTCAAGATTAAAGTTAGCGTTAAGGGTTTAAACTGCAATTGTGCTAAAATTAATTAGAGGGTTTATTATGTAATAAGTCAATAGTTATTAAGCTATTGGGCCCAAGCCCATTAGAAAGCCCATTAAGGTTAAAGCCTATATGGCCTGGGTATTTAAAGTTATGTTTAGTTTAGTTTTAGAAAGATCTCTGATAATTTTCTAAATAGTTAGCCGTATTTTCTCTGTATTCAAAGGGTATCAAGAACACTCAAGGGTTTCATTGTTTATTCAAGGGATTGGTATGTTACTCTGATTTATATATCTCTTGATTATTATTGTGTTGCTTGATTACTTGATTGATTATTTACCAATTAGATTAAATCTAGGATAACAGATTTAACCCCTATATATATATATATATGTGTGTGTGTGTGTGTGTGTGTGTGTGTGTGTGTGTGTGTGTGTGTATGTGTATAGGGTTGGGTTCCGGTGAGAACTTGAGTTAACGGTGAAAAACATGATAAATGGTGTGTGTGTGTGTGTGTATATATATATATATAGAGAGAGAGAGAGAGAGAGAGGGTTGTGTTCCGGTGAGAAGGTGAGTTAACGATGAAAAACATGAGAAATGGTTATTAACTGTTGGATAAAAAATGGATGCACATTAAGATAACATGAACCTAGATAAGATGCACCGAGATGCACATGATCAATTGATCTCTTTTAAGCTGCAATTCATGGAAAGGCTTGAGATTAAAAGAGATCAACGGTTCATATCCACTTCTCACATTTCTCACCATTAATTCAACTTCTCTCACGATCGTTCACCTATATATATATATATATATTCAACTTCTCTCTCTCTCTCTCTCTCTACATGGTGCAACCCATACAACCCCTCTATCCACCACTCATTTTATTTTCAGCATTTTTTCCTTTTTCTTAATTACAAAAGTGAAAATAAAATGAGTGGTGGATAGAGGGTTTGTATAGGTTGCATTTGAACCCCCCCCCCCCTTCTCTCTCTCTCTCTCTCTCTCTATATATATATATATATATATATATATAAAGAGAGAGAGAGGGTTATTATGCAACTCATTTACATGGTGCAACCCATACAAACTCTCTATTCACCACTCATTTTATTTTCAGTTTTTTTCTTTTTTTTGTAATTATATATATATATATATATATATATATATATATATATATAGAGAGAGAGAGAGAGAGGGGGGGGGATCATGAAAAAATGATATATATTTAAAAGATTAAGAGAATAATTTGTAAGCCAAATATTTTATTAGATAATACCTTAAATAATTAATTCTAAAAATAAATAAATAATTATATAAAAGTTATTTATTTATATAAAAGTTATTTTACGTATTTATTTAAGATTCTACTTTTACCATATTTGTGAATTTAATATTTTTTTATATTTAATTTATTTAAAATAAACGTATTTAATTTTCATTTATATAATTCATTTTTTTATTTAAAATAATATTGAAAAAATTATATTTTTTTATCAAATTCGCATATGATTCACAACAAATTAATTTTTTCAAAATATTTTCCTAACCATATATGATTTAAAATTTGAAAAACAATCATTTAAATTAAACATTGAAAAGAAAAATAATGAAAACTGAATCATATGTTATGTGTAGCAAAACACATAAAAAAATGTATAAGATCACATGTATTTCAAAACGTAATTCATATATAATTTTTCATCAAAATCATATGTGATTCATAATGAATTAACTTTGTTTCAAAATGTTTTCCTAATCATATGTGATTTAAAATTTGAACAACAATGATTCAAATTAACCATTGAAAAAGAAAAATAGTGAAAACAGAATCTTATGTGATGTGTAGCCAAACAAATTTAAAAGGTATAAGATCATATGTACTTCAAAACATTATTCATAAATTACACATATAACTTGTAATATTGCAAATAACTTACATTATTTTCCACTATGATCAATATCAGTATATCACATATGATACATTGATAAAAATTAGCGAATATTTTTTAGGAAAAAAAAATGTCGATTAATTGTGGATATCACATGTGATTTTTAACGAAAATTGTAAAAAAAATTCTTAAATAAACTAATTTGATAAAAATAAATATTTAAAATGAAAAACTAAATCACATTTATTTTAATGTTGTAAAAAATAATAAGTACATAAATAAAAAATTAATCATGCTTAAATCATGATTAAATACCTTAATTAAATTTATTACATAATTTATGTAGAAATAAATTAGTTTCCATATATAATATGTATACAACAAATGACACATATGTCATTTTGGGCGATTTTTAAAAAAGTTTTATTTAAGATATTATTCAATGAAATGATTGGTTCAGAATTATTCTCTTAATTCTTTTAAATAAGTATCAATCTTGTTTGAACCCGACTCTATATATATATATATATATCGAGTTGGGTTCCAGTGAGAAGTGCCTAATTTGGTGAGAAGCGTGAGAAGTGTTTATCAACCATTGGATGAGAAATGGACGAACATTAAGATGAGATGCACCGAGATAAGATACACTGGATTGTACCGAGTCACTTCCCTTTTAAGCCGCAATTCATGGGAGGGTATTTGATTAAAATTGATCAACGGTTTAAAAGTACTTCTCACATGATCCCATGCCTATGTCATAATGGGTAACAAGTAGATGGATAACAAAATACATTTATCCGCGCCCTCCCACTAAAATATCGAATAAACAGGTAAGGGATAAGTGGATAAAATTTTCTTTAACTATACCCTTATCTAACAGATCGAAAGATAACGGGTAACGAATTACCCTATCTATTACTAGCCATGACAGAAGTGGTTCATTTAAGAATTAAAGTCACCTATGTAAGTTTTACAATTTAACACTATTTTAAATGAAATTGATAATAAAAAAGTGAAATTTTAAATAAAGTGAAAAGTCCAAAAAAAAAAAACAACGGATTTTACTGTTTGGAATGATTAAGTCCCTAGACAAACTTTTGGAACAAATAAGTCACTGGACTTTTTAAAACCTATTAAATAAATCCTTAGACTTTTCAAACTTATTAAATAAATCCTTATGGTAACCTGTATGTATGGTACAATATTAACTTAAAAAAAACCTAAAACTACAATTGACGCTTCATTCTCTTCTCTAAACCAGCGGCCCATCATCCTCCATCACACCACAGTAGAGCACCTTCCCGTCGCCGCCATAGACCATCGTTCTGTTGCCGGCGCACACCACAGTCCCCGTCGCCGCCGTCACCACCGGTGCACACCACTAGTTCCCGTCGCCATCTCCGTCCACCACCAGTCCCATCGCCCGTCTTCATCTTGCAGGTTCTATTTTTATAATCAGTTTTCTCAGTTAGTTTTTTTAATTTTTAGAGAGATTGTATGCTTAATCTTGATCATGCTTAACTTGTTTTCATCATCACTATAACCCCGTCGCCATCTCCTTCCCAAAAAACTCTGTCAAAATCTTGATCATGGTAGGTACCCTAGATCCCGAACCAACAACCTGATGCTAAAAAATAAATAAAAACAATGGCAACTAATCCACCCCACCTTAAGTTGAATTACAAGAATGTTAGGTGGTTGAAGAATAGACATTTGCTTTCTTGCTGCTACCAATTTCTTACAACTACAAAAGCAAAAGTTTCTATCTTAAACCATATGACAATAAACAAGATATAAAAGCATACATATGTGGGTAATATGGCAAATATGGTATGCTTACCTATCACACTTGTATTTGTTATTTCCATCCAGTATCTTTGGTTGAAAAAAAATTCTGAAAAGCTTCCTTTAGAGAACTACTATGTAATACATCAACGCTAATATCCATTATCTCATTGGAATCCCGTTCCCGTTCATCCATAGAGATCGACAAACATCTGAAAATAACATTGTATGGCTTTACACATTAGCCTTTTATGACTTTTTTTGAGATTTTGAAACTTTTTAACATAGTGTTTATGTATAATTGTATATTTTTGCATAAAATGGTGACGTTTTCTAGTTGTATATGTAAATCGTGATGAGGTCATGTTATTCTTATTTTCATGATGGCATCCGATTATAGTGATGATGCAAGTGATGATCCTAGCTATGATATAAGTGATTGTTCAAGTGAATGTATGTCAGATTCCTTATCCTTGGACCTTGAAGATGAAGATGAAGATGATATAACCAACTTAAACAAAACAGTTGATGATCGGTTTTTAAATAAGCTTTGTACTGTAAAGACGATTAACAATGTTGAGTTACACGTGGACGAAGAGGATGGTGATGTTGGAGATCAGGCTATACAAAAAGGTGTCCAATATCTGATACATGATCCTAATATTCCATGGAAGCTGATGAAGCCCATACTTGGTGAAAGGTATGAGAATCCTAGTCAACTAAAGGAGTGTTTGACAAACTATGATGTGGCAAATGGCTACCAACTAGAGTATGTGAAAAATGATTCAGATAGGCTACTTGTTACATGTGGAAAAGGTCAGAAAGAGCGCACATGTCCTTTTAGATTATGGGCATCTTGGATGCAAGAAGAAAAGTCATTTCAGATTAAAACCATTAATCGTAAGCACATATGTAGTAGAGACTATAGTTTTGGATCCTTAGTGACACCAAATTGGATTGCAAAGCATTATGTCAGAGAACTCATCGAAAGGCCATTCATAAAAATCAAAGATATGCAAGTGATATTTTAAAGAAGTTCATGGTCAAAGTTAGCAAGGGCCAATGCATCCGAGCCAAGTCTAGGGCACTTTTTGAAATTGAAGGATCTTTGACAGAACATTATGGAAAGCTTTGGGATTATGGACATGAAATTAAAAGGGCCAATCCAGGATCTACAGTTAAGATTGACGTAAATTTAATGGCGGATGAAAGTAATGAATTTAGGAGATTTTATGTATGCTTCAAAGCACTAAGAGATGGGTTGATTAGTGGATGTAGGAAGGTTATTGGACTAGATAGTTGTTTTTTAAAGGGGTATATTTGAGTGCAATTTTGGTATATTTAGGTGCAATTTATGGTATATTTGGCGCAACTGTTGATACTTTTTGGCTCACTTTTTGATATATTTTGGTTCATTTTTTGGTAAATTATGCCCAACTTTTGTATACATCTATTTATGTTTTGGATACAACTTTTGTATGTTTTGGGAAGAGTAGCAAAAGTGGTATATTCGTTTCATTTTATAAATGCAAGTATTTTTTTTGTTCAAAAAATATCTGGCACTTAATTGTTCAAGAAAAGTCTCTTAGGTTTTTTCGGACTTTTTTCATTATTTTACCACATTAACCGGTTTTAGCGGTCATAATGATGTATCTAACAGGTATTAGAAAGTCTAAGGATTTATTTAATAGGTTTTAAAAAATCCAGTGACTTATTTGTTCCAAAAATTTGTCCAGGTAATTAATCATTCCAAACAGTAAAGTCCGTTGGGTTTTTTTGGATTTTTCGCTAAAATAAATCAGTTTTTTTTACTTCTATAAAATAAATTCCCGTTATAAACTTAGAATTTTATCATTATTTTGAAATTTGAAGTTAAAACTTACTGGAAAAGAGAAAAATAATTACACTATTCCCTGCCTGCCTGCCAAATGTTTACGCCCAACGGGACGACAACATGCTTCAAAATGAAGGAACGACGCCGTATTCTCCATCTGCACCATAACAACTATTGGTATTGCACTCCGCCGTCAACAACCACCGATCTACATCCAACTCCGTCGTCGACTCTGTTCGCTTTGCAAACCGGCCTTTGATCCTCGGCCGCATCTCAGCATATGCCTTCCGAGAAGCGTATCGGATTTTCTTCTCGAACTTCCTCTTCTTCCTCTTTTCCCTGTACCTCAAAACCCTAGCCTCCCTATCCATTCCTGATAACTTTTTTGTTATTTGCGTTTCTCTGTTCTTTACTGCTTCCATGAATGGATCTGATATCTCTAACATCGATTTCTGTTGTTCAGGTACGACGCCGGCATCTATCGACGAACACGATACCTGTAATTTTCCGGAGATTCACATATGAACTTTCTAGTATAATAAAGTAATCAAAATCTGGATCTTAAATTTTTGAAATGAGATGTTTACATTATGGTTATGCGACTGAGAGTTGCTTTTGTTGTTCGAATTGGTAGTAGATCTGGTGAAATCGATCTCGTATGGAGTTCCCGGTGATTGATGTTGTGGAAAATTCGTTGTCGGCACAGTTGTTTGGACCGGAACCACGCCATCGTTAGCTGAATCACGGAATTGGCTTTGATGTTTTGTGATCGGGAAACCGAAATCGAAGAGACGATCAGCGGAAGCAAACAGATCTATTGATTTCATATCCGTCTTAAAGGTACCGGAATGAAATTTAACATTAGCATTTGTCGTCGTCGTCGGAACTCCCCAATTACTATCATTATCATCTTCCTTACTATTCAATTCAGTGTTTCCGTGACCGGAGACTGGATCTAGAAAGTGACCGTCGGTAGACTTGACAACAACAGGCTCATAGAACGGAACCACCGGAATTCGGTCGTGACGGCGAGCAAGCGGATTCGCCGAGTGTATGTCGGTATCGCAAGTGACGCATAGGGCAGCGGCGTCGGCCTTACAAGTGACAGAAGCAGGTGCTTGTTCACAGACCTCACACATCCACACACGCTCGTGTCTCGTGTGACGGTGTAGCTTCACGTCACACGCCATACACAAGAAGGCGGTGTCCTCACGGCAGAACAGCACGGCTGCCGCGGAGTCGCAAGAATCACATAGCTTTCGATCCACGTGCCACCCTGTCGGAAAACACTTGACACCACCACCATCACCGCCACTGATTTCAACCATGGTGATCGTTTATATTTGAGTGAGGGTTTTTGTGTCTAGAAACTTCTGATTTTTTAGCGTGTGGATGTCCAGTGTTTGGAAGAGCTATCTATATCTACCTCTAGGTAGGAAATGAAGGAGTGGAGGAATTGGATGACACGTGGAGCAATCTATGCCATGAAAAAGATTTTGAGGGTACGTTGTTCCGCTGTAGTCAAATGTCTGCATTGCCGACGTAGAAGGACAGCTGTTTTGATGACACGTGATCGATGATATCCACATAACAGGATATTTAAGTGTCCTTTCTTTTTTAAGTTTAAAGTCTTATTTTACTTTTAATTAATAAGAAACTGAAATATGAATCAATAAGATTGTATGTTTCTATAACGTCTGAAGGCGTCTTGAGAGAAAGAAGAACATATGAACTGAGGTAGCGATAAGAGATTTTAAGGAGTTAGGTCACCACTTCTTATTTCAGACATATTTAAGAATTAAGAGGGTTGTGAAATCTAAATGGTTCAGACTTAACAGTCATTAAGGGGTTGTTTGTTTTTTTTTTTAAAACCTCTTAATGGCTCTTAAGTCTGAATCGTTCAGACATTTTTACACACCACCTCTTATTAATCATAACTAAAATAAGATTTCAGACTTTAACCTCTTAAAAAACAAACGGCACCTAAGAGATTTTTAAAAAAAACAAACAATCCTTTATTATGTTACAAATATATCAAGGAGATTTCTTTTTGTAAACACGAGTTTACGATCGTTAAGAAAAACGCTCATATTTAAATTTTATATTTATCTTTTTTTTCATTTATCTCGTTAATCTTCCTTCGATCATTAATGTCGAATTGTTATAGACTAGCTAGATATAAAAAGGCCAACTCTTATCTTATATCTTTCCTTTCAATTTTAAAAGTTTATTTTAACTTTAATAGTAGTTATATGACTAATTTAACAATATTTATAGTTTTCAACACAATACTTATTATTATTTTCAATTAACAAAATAAAGTTGGACTCTCAAAAAGATGTAATACACAACCTTACGACTAACATTGTTACATACCTTTTTAAATAACGTCAAAAGGATATTGTTTTGTTACATGAACGGCTAGAGATATTCGATAAGTCACAACTCATAAGTTATCGCTGAAAATGAAAATAGTTAAAGGTTTCTTGTGACCGAGGATCATTGCTATCTAGGGGTTTTGGTTTATATCACACCCACCGAACCTTTCACAAAGTCATGATATTATAACAATCATCGCAAAAATAATAGATTTAAAACATCATAGCATAGCAAAAATAATATCTTGATGTTAATTTCAAACCATATATTAAACATGAGACATATAACATAAATTACTACTTTATAACATGTCTAATTCACGATTTTGCAGCATTTCATGCATTAAGTCATCCATTACACAATAATTTGTGTACATCCCACCCTCCTCATACCTCATATTCGGATGAGATATACTGAACATGTTTGGCTTGGTTAAAATATAACCATATATATAACCTAATCACAAACATATAAATGTGCTAAATCAAAATCGGAGACACGAACAAAAAAGTCACCCCAATTTTACGAAATGACAACAAAGTCAATCCCACCCAGTTTTTCGTTACCAGCGTCACAACAACAAACGCAAACACTCGGTCAAAACCTTACATCATATTCATTTCCATGGAGAAGTTTCAAAGATTTAGTAATAGTATAAAAATTGGAACTACCAAGAAACAGACAACATCAAACAGAAAAAATGGCACTACAAATTTAGATGTTTCAGTAACGCATCAGTATTTGGCATCCGAAAGATATGATGACTCGAGATCTAATAGCTAAATACCAAATCGATAGCAAGTCACAAACTTACACAATTGAGAAAGAAAGGTTTAGCCACCGCCAGACTTGAGAGTGTTGCTCAACCTGCCATTCACAAACATATATCACCAATACAGCTGCATATACAAATATATTTCGTTGTGTAGCAAATATTAAACTACAACATAAATAAATAAAATTTGAAAATACAAACTTATAGACAAACCATTGGCTCTCACTTTCGCTCTTGTGCATTCAATGGTGTAGCAAGAACTGATATTTTATTTCGATGAATGCAATCTAGAGTTTATGTACTGTTGCCTTCAAAATAATGAAAGTCTATCTGAAACCAAATTGCTGTAAATGCAATGAGGTGGCTTAGGTTTATCTGCAGGTGTGTGAACCTCATCTTGGTTTTATCAATTTCTTTTTTCACACACTCCTTACCTTTGGTAACCCTCCAAGGAGGTTGGGCCATAATGGTAACCCGGGTATCGGTGGGCTAATGACCCTTTGGTTTTATCATTCTTCTTAATAAAAAGCCTTTTGTATACTCTAGCAAACTAGACGGCATCAGAAAGAAATGAAATTCAAAAGAATGTTATTATGGGGGCGACTCCCCAAAGCCTGGGACATGAATAGGATCTTTCTGACAAACTCCTTTGATGTATTTCACTCACAGGAATCTATCTTCACTATTTCCCCGATTTCAGGCTTGTTTTAATGCCTCTATATTTGACAATAGCTGAACCCTTATATTAATACCTATTGTAAAAAATATAAAAGTTCTTCACATAATGGGGAGTAGAGCCCTATTCTGTCTCATCTGTTCCATTCATTCAGTTGCCACAAACATGTTGTGCAAAACTACATATGCATGCGCAATCAACGCAATCCAGGTCATTCATATCATAGAACACACAGATTTGCTTGAATAATTTTAAAAAGTAGCTGCTAAAATAGGGTTGATACGGGCAGCAAAGCAATTATCATAACCCAAAACTGCCAAATCAGTATATATAATCCCAAATGTGCTTGCTTAGGTTTCAAGTTGCCATCTTTAATAACCAATTCTCGTTTCAGGTCAATTGGACCAAAAATGTGATGATAAATCAACTAAGCATATGTGTTAAGTACTCACAATCACCGCCTTTTTCACTCCAAACTAGTTGGGAAATCCAAGCATGACTTTAACTTGTAAATTTCAGTTCAATAACATTTTTCTTGCGCGCAGCAGTTTCAATCCCACGAGGTGAGACTCATCTAGTTTAAACTAAAGTTTCAGTTTTTCACACCTCAATAAAGGACTATTTATACACCCCATAAATCCATCATCTTCAACAAGCAGATTCTACCACACCTTGATTCACTCATTATCATTACCTTCCTCTATTCACTCTCCTCATGTCTCAAATTTAGATACAAAATCTATCACACATGCTATTTGCATTACTAGTGCTCTGACATTCTAGCTACCATCTTCTACAGGCTTGAAAATACCAAACCATTATGTTAAAATCTGTATTTTGGAACATCAACTAGAGTACTAGAAAGGTGGAAAATAGAATTGACTACTATATATAATCAGACTTGAGCTTACCAGTCTAAGCCCTCAAAGAGACCTTCTCCTTTGATAGCCGAAGTTTTAAATATAGACCATTGACGGTTTTTTATTTTGTGCAACTCTAGGGACTCTGTCACAGCAGCATCATCAAGTGCACCAGGAAGATCCTATCCGACGATATGTAGAAAACAATTAGAGGTGATAACTTAAGAATAAACATTAAAAGATTCATTTTGTTTGTGTGACAAGTTAAAGTCTCAACCTGCTTGTTAGCGAATATGAGAACTACAGCACCTTTTAGCTCTTCCTCCTATGTTAAAGACAGGAGATATATTTGGCGTTAAAAGAATACAATTTGTACTAGATAAATTAGCGGTTGTGATAGGAAAAAGGAATACCTCTAAAATTGCATGAAACTCCTCTTTAGCAATTACTAGTCTTTCAGTGTCACTGGAATCAACCACATATATTATGGCTTGAGTATTTGGAAAATAGCATCTCCAATATGGCCTAAAAGAAACCAGAGTATATCAGCTGATGAACTTGTGAAAAACTGTAACAAAAGGAAACCTAACAAGATTTTCATGCATGCCAGCATTAGGAGTTGTACCATTTCATCTTTTGCAACTCAATGTACAATGCAAATTCCAAAGTGAGAAGATATATGATGATCTATATCCTCATTTCAACCATAATATCAAGGACAGAAAAGAAAGTTGGTCTATGTGCTGCACAAAACCCACCAACTTTGATTGCAATGTACATATATCCCAAACTATACTTTATATTACCATCATTTCTAGCAACAAGAAGGTTTCGAAAATAACCTTTACTGAACACCGGGTGGTTCAACTGAATGAGTCGAGGAAACAATCAAACAAATTCAGAAATCATACACACTGGTTGGTCATCCTTATATGTTTTTTTACAAAGTTACTTGTTCAATTAATTTGACCAACCAAAGGCAAATTTGAAAGAAATGTAACAAGTGAAAGATACTATTAGGTTATGAAACGACACATTAGTCTGCATGTATATTTTGGATCCATATAAAGGGTTTGTCAAGGCTCTGGCTTTTATCTTTTAAAGCATGAAATTTTTGTCTTTACTAGAAATCATACAACCAAATGCTTTTACTGTCCATCGCAACCACTATTACACCAAAAAATAAAAATATTGTGGTATGCCACATCTCAAGACCAACCCAAAGTGGAATATTAGCAGCAGATACCACTCCAGATGTTTTGTGAGCATGGTTTCAACTTTCATGATTTTTCATGTATGCTAGAAGTGGGGATGTAGAATTAATCAGCATGAAGAGTGCAAACACAAACCAATACAGTACTTGTTATGATGAATATGTGGTCTGTTGAGAAACAGGCTAGTGTATTGATCCAACAGAAAAGTAAGATAACTCAGCAATGTCATAAATACGATTGGCTGCAATCTACTTTTTGTAGTATTAGGCTATTAGCCTTGTGGTGAGTGATGTGAAAGATCAATCAAAGACTACCTGATGCTGGTCTGCCCACCTGTATAAAAAATCACTAGCATTAGCAAGAAATATTAACACAAAGATGAAATATATATTATTCAAGGAAAACAATAAAAAGAGGAAATATTGAAAAGTGAAAAACAATGTTTGATGACCAAAATGATCCCAAAAGACAAACAAGTTCAACAATCCATAACATTTTCTACCGAAGATCAATGAAATTCGTTTGTCTATCAGGTGTTCTAAACATACAGCATTATACACACATTATAATTCTACAAGCAAGTCTATATCTATACTATATTATAAAGCAGACATAAAAAACTCTTAAAAACAAATTATTAGGCACAATGTACCATCATTTTATGCAAGATTTTAAAAATCTTTTAATTTACAAGTATCAAAGCACAAGATACATATTACTACTGTAGGCTTCTAACATCCACCAATTTGGTATGTGCATGGCCTTCCTTTTATGCAGATATTTCCATGTATCACTATTAATTAATATATTACATTATTATAATTTTGTTTTAATTATATTATTAAATATGCAATTGGTTATTTTTTCTAGATGTCATTAAAATATATAAGATAATCATTGAATTCTAGCAAAATACTTAATTTTTTTATATAAAAAACATTATATTATTAAGCCTAAATTAAACAAATTTATAAATAAAAAAAACATTATCACTTTCTCAAAACCATCCAAAATCGTACTGTAAATCGACAAAAAAATAAAATGAAACATTAAAATTGTGACGTATCTCGCTGCATTGCGCGAGTACGCTTCTAGTGTTTCTTCAAAATGCTTCACATCAAAGAAATTAACCTCTTTCTACATATGCTTACCGAAAATGGTGATGACTTGTATCTAACTACGGTATCAATTTAACCTTCTATTGATCTCAAAACAAACATTGCTTAAGATATTATTTTTCCCTTTTCAATATGTCATATCACTCACATTCTCATAATCGCCACAGCTTAATCTATCTGTAAATCTGAACCATAAGAAAAAACTTCAATTGACCTTATCAAAGAATTATTAGAACAACTTGGCTTATATAAGTGTATAACCTTCACATACCACCAGCAAGTATGTATGTACATGTGTGTATAACAGGGGGTCCATTTACACTACATGGTCTACGGACTTCCAGCACCTTATCTTTTATTCTAAATGCAACTAGACGTCTTGTTCCCCGACTATCAGATCCCTGTCTTTGACTGCCCTTTTTATTCCTCATATCTACAACTATAATTATCCTTAAATAAATTATAGCATATACTAAGATAATCCAATTGCTAATACCAAAACCCATTCTAATTTAATCCCTGAAATGTGACACCACTGATATTTGATATTATAATATTGTGCACTACTTATTCAAACTATAGGAACTTCAAACACTATGACTGGTACTGTCAAGCTTGGCTCCATCAGAATCAAACTAATATCTAAGGATCAAATAACACCAACGTATGTACTTTTTGAGGCTTATTTTTTATTTTCTTATTTTTAGATGAGCCTTGCATGCAAAGGGTATCACTGGTCTAATGGATTATTATTTAGAAAACCATGACCCATAGGTTGGAATCCATAGGTGTACAAGTCATCGGTAGAGTTCTGATGTAAACTTGAAAGTACAAATTACTGTTAAAATTTATACCAACCAGACCTACATGAACTCCAATCCTGGTTTTCATCCTTCTGAAATAGAGCATAAAAAACTATCACTCCATCTCACCTGGAGCTTTTGAGCCATCTTTTCACTTACAATATGTAACCAAAGTCCATATTGCTGCATCTAATGATACGACCAGAACCCTCCATCTCACGAAAATTTTAATTTAAGAATCAAATTTCACTCATAACAACGAGCCTCAGCCTTTTTATGCTAAATAATATGACACTAGAGTGTGATATTGTAATGACGAAAATTTGTTCCCAGAAGTAATAAGTTGATGTTGCAACGACTTCAATCTCTCAAATCATATATTTTCGACCTAAGCTTTACAAAACTTTAGGATTATATTTCCACCATCATCATGGTCCTCTAGACCTCAAACAAAAATGATGCTTATATTATTAGAAAATGTTATTGGTGAAACAACCTGTTTAAAAACACAATAGTTTGCTTATCGTCTTGGCACAATAATAACGCAAGTTAATTGTACTTCAGACTTGCTATAAGTAGTAATCATCAATGTAAGTAAGAAAACATGTGTCTTGTGCGTACGAAGCTCTAGCATGGTGCTTCTGTTTTTTGAGTCTTTTCACACCCGCGATATCAAATAATCATCAGAACATTAAATGGCTTCAAGTAAATCCTACATTTTAAGTTTCTTATGTGTAGTTAAAAAAAAACAATAATGGTCATCACTTTAGTCCGTACATTGCTTGAGAACGGGTTGGGAAAGCACCATATGCATTGATAAAGTTGATCCCTACTTTAGTTAGACTTTGACTCTTATGTCATATTTTAATGTGTGACAACAATACCCAAATCGAAGTTTGGCTCAGCAAGGTTTTTTTGGTGCTGAAAGTGGGTTGCTATCATAACAGATGGCAGGATAGCATGCTCGATCGCTGACATGATCGCGCAGGAAGAGTTGCTATCACTACACTTGATGCGATTGTGCCATGCTATAGTGACAGTGACACAATCCGGATCCCGGATGGGTAAAAACCTATTTTTTGGTCTTTTCTAAAGTGTAGATTTTTGTGTGTTTCTAACTCCTCATTAGAAAATAGAAGAGAGAACTTGAGAGGGTGAGTTTTCAGGATTACGTTTTGTCAAATGCTATGATTTGAAGCTTGTAATCGGTAAGAACTCCTAGTATTCTCCTTCAGGAAACACGAACCACCATCTCCCCCCTGTGGATGTACACTATCTCACTATAGTGGAACCACGTTAAACCTTTGTGTCCTTAGATTTATTGCTCCTAGACCATTATTGCATCGCTGTTGTGGGTTGTCATCGTCTCATTGATCATATTTGTTAGACACAGGTTTGAGATCTATTTGTTTCTGCATTGTTGTTGGATTTATGCACTAGTTGCTGAGTTGGGACCTTAGTACTTTGTTAAAGATAAGTATTTATCTTCCAACAACTTGTTGTTTTTAGGTGTATAACTTCCAATCAAATTCACGAATATCCAGATGGTAGGTACCTAAAAATAGGGCTAAGTAGTCTAACCTAAGAGTTGTTTGATGATCCTAGGATCAAATGATAAGAATATACTGCTTGGCTCTCATTTTATGACAGTTGTTATACATTACGACACTTGCACAGTGAACTAGTAGCATGAGGTTTATAGTTTCAGGATTGCTAACAGAAAACCCAATTGCTAAGCGAAAATCATCAATTGGTGTCCACACATATCTGACTTCATCAAATCAAATGCTCAATTCAACATTACAGACAGATAAGACAGTTAGAAAGGCAAATCAAGAACAATTAGCAAACATACCCAGATCCCAGACTTGAAACTTAATATTGTTATATTGCACCGTCTCCACATTGAATCCGATGGCTGCACAGAAAGTTTACATCAGTAAGCACATCCAATAAGACAATTCCTCAAAACTAGACTTGCCGCCCAAAATCGTTAATGCAACTTCAATAATTCCATAAGTTAACTCTATTGTGAAACTAGGCATTTAAGCTATTAGGGCTAATCAAATGTAAATAAGAAAACTGAGACGAAGAAAGAGAGCCAACTTGGAATAGTGGAGACAACTTCACCCATCTGAAGCCGATCTAAACACCAAATCACCAATTAACAATCATTAAAACAGATAAATCTGTAGAAAATATTCGAGACAATGAACGAGAAGGGATCATACAAAGAATAGTGGTTTTGCCAGCATTGTCAAGACCGAGAACGAGGATCCGAGCTTCTTTGTTTCCGAAAAGCGATGAGAACAATCTCGAAAACACTAACCCCATCTATTATACCATGTACCAGTATTCCCCAAACCAAAAATCCAGATCAGATCGTTTCACCTTCAAAAGCAGAATCACAAATCCTCTGTGCAACAGAATCCGACCGAAAAAAAACCACAATGATATGAATTCACAAGATATGCACAGAATTAGTTCCAGCGGACGTGAGTAATACATTAATTGCACAAAACAAAAGCATGTCTATATGAAAGATCTTGTGAATTTTGAAATGAGCGTACCTCTGTAGCGGAGAATCTGCTTAGAGAAAATTCCAATATGAAGTGATGGCGAAAAAGGTGAGATTTTAGATGCAAGATTTGAAGATGGAAGGATATGAGGTCTTCGTCTCGATCTCCTCGGACGACAATCCTCCGAGTTTCCTCTTTTGATTTTCAGGATCTGTAATCGGGAGATGTGGAGTGATGAACACGGAGGAATTTACAAAAAATCTCCCTGGACTATCTTATCATTTGCATTTTTGTCAACTAGATTTTAATCTTTTACACTTTTAGTCCAAAAGATCGGTTACCCTTTTTGGTCCATCCGGTAACGTCCATTCATTGACTTATAGACGGTAGGAATATGAATGATAATGATCAGAAAGCGTTAAAGAATAATGGTATAAATCATTATAAAGTAATCGGTATTTAACATTTACCCCACAAATTGAGAATATAGGTTACGTTGTAGGGTTCAAAAGGAATTACAAACAGCTCCTTATACTTATAAAAACCGTCACTAATTACGAACCAATGAACTTGGCTTTACCGATCGATAACACGTCATTTCAAGTGTCTTCTTTCCCATAAAAAAATCCAATCTTTCGACCCTACGAATAGTATCATATTGGTTTGTAGGTCATGGAGAGACGAGTTACATCCGTTCACAGATGGAACAGTAAGGGAAGACACTAGATTCATTTGACAAATGGGCCATGCGTTGGTTGGTTGGCTTTGGCTATAGACTATAGTGGATACAGGTTGGTTTACTAGGGGAAAAAATAAGAAGACGTAACTTTGTATGTGAGAGCTAGTAAGCTCGGTAACCATGTTGAACATTATAGCTTTTTATTAATTACACCAAAAACCAAACACCACCTATGACTATCTTATCTCTTATTCGGCTTTTATTTTATTACCTTAAAACAGTAATTTTAAAGTATATTGAAGCATATATGATTGTGAAACATGCCTACAATTGCATCATCACAAAGTCAACATTTATTGATCATTATGGTGTTGCATATCTCCTTTGTAAAGGCAAATTTGCTTCCGTAACTCTTACAAGTGTCGCAACTTTGCTAATGTGCGTTATGACCTTGTGGATGATCGAACTAGCAAAAGTACCTTCGGTTTGAAAGCAAGCAACTCTTTCACGTGAGCCTTTTTTGTACTTTCGCTAATCTTTTGTGTCGGAACAATAACAATAATTATACAACATAAAACATGAAATCATGGCATTTGTCACTCGGGTTTTAGTCGTTTATATCATAAAATACTTTAGTAAATGTAATGTCGGGATTGAAAATGTTCGATGAGAAGACAATACCAACTCAAGTCGACACAAAAAGGAAGAGAAAGAAAATAGAAGTAGAGAAATGAATTACCGAGATCTCTCGAACTCTCTATAGGTTGTGTATGTGTATGGATCTGTTGAATTTCTTGATTTTATTATATTTCAAGGCAACGTAAAGCATGAAATAGTTTGTTTTATAAAAGAGTATATATAATTGCATGAATAAGTATTTGATACGATTGTTTTCTACGATATTGCCATGTATATTACAATAGAAATGTTAGCTTATATAAATAAAAATCATGTGTTTCACATAATAAATTAAAAAAAAGAAAAGTTTGTATTAGTGAACGCTCAATTTTACGTTCTAAGCAAGACTTTTGTTGTAAAAGTTGGATGGTCATATGATCCTATCAAGGGCAGATCTATTAGGATATAGAACCCGTTCACTCAATTATTGCAAGATAAAGAAATTAGGAGTCTGAAAGGTGCATCCGCTTGATTTTGAGGAGTGCTCTTAAATACTTTGAAACTAAATTTATAATGTAAATTAAACAAGGTGGGATAGTTGGATTACCACTCCATATGCAAATAGTGATGGCCATCTCAGCCCGGCCCAACCCGGCCCGGTCGGTTAACCGAGCCCGGCCCGCTTGAAAGCCCGGCCCGGCCCGGTGGAAAACCGGTTTGGAGCCCGAAAACATGAACCGGTTCATGTTTTTGGAGGATTTGGCGGCCCGGCCTGATTCGTATTTTTAAAAAAAAGAGCCGTTATGTTACCGTTTATATACGTTTTTTTGACCTTTTTTGTATTTTTTTACCTCCCCAAACCCCTATAAATACTTGTATTGTAAGTTTGTAACTTAAAATTATATATAAAACGTATTTTTAAAGTGTATTTTAGTGATTTATTATAAATAAAACGCATTTTTAAAGTGTATTTTAGTGATCCAATCCGATTTTTATTTTTTAAAGCTTAGTAATTAATTATTATATAAAGAAATTATTATTTTTGAAAAAAATACGGAAAAATGCTCGGCCCGGTTTTCCTATAACCGGTTTTTTCCAACATTAAACGGGCCACACATATTCGGGTGAAGCCCGGCCCGGCCCGGCCCAAAGCCCGATTGGCCCGGTTTTTGGGTTTACTATTTGGGCCCGAAGCCCGTTTTGGCCCGGCCCGGGCCCGATTTTTGGCCATCACTATATGCAAAAGGTCATGGACTTGAATTTTATTTGGAGTAAAAGTTTAATTTCTTATCATTTAATTTTAAGCTCCAGGGCCGGCGCGGAGCATTAACTCAAGCCAAGTCGTTCGCACACAACCAGGTCCGTTCATGTGTATTATCACATGTGATAAAGGCGTTCTCACGTTTTCGTAAAATAAAGGTGGTCTTGTTTGAACCTCCATTTGTCTTTATATCTTTCAAATATTTTTATATATTTTCACATCAAGTAAAAAATTAGAAAAAACGATTACAAGTTTGGTCCCTTTGATCAATAAGAAATTGTGGATTAAGCCTCTAAAATGAAATAATGGTTGATTTAGCCATTTAGGCCATGGTTTGCATTTTATTACGAAGTTGGTCCCTCTAACTAATGTCATGCATAGTTTGATTGTTAAGTGTCTACATGTGAGGAGCATCTTGGTTATTTTAGTAACAACTACAAAGATTTATTAATTTCTTTCAAAGATAACACACATGTCTCATCTTTTCCCTTCCACTTCCTCCTCTTTCCCATACTCTGTTGTTATGGCAGTCACTCTAACATCTGTTAATTTGGCTAGTTAAGCATGAGTTAACTCATAGATCTTTGGACTTTGATAATGAATAGAGACTTTACAAATAAACCCGGCAATTGCCATTTCATTGTTATCATTTTATATGTGTATGGTTACAATTATCTTTGTTCCCAACTTATTGTTCTTATTCTTCATGCCACATTATACAAACAAATCGAATTCATTATCACAAAATTATTGTACAAAAACTCATGTTGAAACAATAAATCAAACAAGCATAACCCCTAAAATCGAATTCAAAAAAATCCTTGGAAACAAAAACCCTAAATCTAATCAAGTTCTTGGATCGGTAAGCAGGGTCTAACACATAAATTAAATGAGTTCAATTTTTTTTAAATGAGTTCAATTGCGGTAATCGAGAAGAGATCTATTGAAGATGAAATCGAGAAGCAATAATCTTTTAGGAACTTGGGTTCTTGCTTTGATAAGGAAAAGGACCAAGATGAAATCAGAGCTCAAACACTTTGAGATGGAGGACGAAGATGGAGGTGGGAAGGTCAACTGAGATGAAAGTCTCTCTCTATATATAATATTTAAGAAATCAACAAATCATGTGTAAAATCATATAAATCATGTGTAAAATCATATATATGATTGAATCATCAACAGCCAAAAATATGGACATGGTCGACCTTGCTCGCATGGGGCAAGTCACATAAGTCATATATGACTTTGTACATGAATCATATATGATTTTATATATACTCGATCATTCTCGTGTTTTCCTAAATAAATATTGTTCTTGTATGAACCCACCTATATATATATATACATTTTTGATTAAAAAATCAAAAAATATAAAAAAACTAGAATACCTTCCATTCTGTTAAATGATTTTAGCAGAGTAGTGTGGGACCTAATCTATACTATATTATAAAGATGGCATAAAAAACTCTTAAAAACAAGTCTTAAAACTTAATGTACCGCTATTTAATGTTAATTACTTAAAAAACAACCATAAAAGTTGTATGTACTACATTTAATGATATTCATTAATTTTCAATCATTATCTCTAACCATTTTAACTCCCCTAAAATCATTTCCCACTTTAACTCCCCTAAAATAACTCTCAGTATATTTTAGATATAAAAAATCTAAAATATAATTAAAAAATCTTACAAAATATTTTATAAAAAAATTATATTATTAAACCAAAATAAATTACATTATATTATTAAGTCTAAATTAAACAAATTTATATAAAAAAATCATTATCACTCTCTCACAACCATCCAAAATCGTAATGTAAATCAACAAAAAACAGAAAATAAAATGAAACATTAAAATCGTGATGTATCTAGCTGCATTGTGCGAGTACACTTCTAGACTATAATAAATATTATAGTCAAACCACATGATAATTAATTTATTTTGAGGACCATCCATTATTTCTTATAAAGCACAGGGACAAAAACGCGTAATTGATCCCAGCAGCATTATGGTTTTCAATTGTTTGACGAAAATGGAATAACGAACGAATCTGATTTCTTGCTGATAATAAGCAAGCCAGCCAGCCAGCCACTTAATTAAGCCATGGCTGACGGTTCACATAACATTGCCAATTACTATTTGATGATAAATAAAACTAAACCATTTTAACTTGAGCCAAGAATCTTTGAATGCTAAAATTACAGCCCAGCCACATCGCATATTAAACCAAGACTTGTGTTACCTTTATTGTTAATACTTCACCTCTAAGCTAACCGAAACTATGAACTTGTACTTGAAAACTCTCTATCACATCGCAGATTGGAAAAGCATCTCTGCAAGTTCCTGCATAAGTAGAACACAATCGACTCAGAATATATATCCACAATAAAAAAGGCACACAGTTTTAGAAATATATAATTATTGCACCTTTAATTAACTAAATAACAATTTACCTGTTTGCCAGAAGGAACTTTAGGTTCTCCCCATTCCATTGCCTTCTTTTCAAGCATATCAAAATCAGCTTTTCCACCCTAAAACACACCAACACCATAAATAACACACAAAACAAAAATGCCACCAAAATATATTATTATGCCCCCATGAAACTAGAATCCGATTAATTACCTCAATTTGGGCACCTAATTCTGAATCAAAGCTCTGATACCGCTTACGAACAAGCTCCTCCAAAGAACCATCCTTCAATAAAAACCATAATATTCCCTCAAGTAACATGAATATGATATTAAAAAAAATAACACGAGAAGACAATGGAGCAGAAAAGATACCTCGATCAGCTTTGCAGCATTCCGGAGACCACGTGCAAGGGTATCCATACCAGCAATATGAGCTATAAACAAGTCCTCAACGTCTGTACTCTCCCTTCGCCTGTATACCACATCATAACATCAATGCTTTTGAAAATTCCATCCTTAAGTATTACATTATTTAATCGTTGCTATTTTTATTATGAGTTTTAACTTAAATAGAAAGGGAACTCACAATTTGGCATCAAAATTGAAGCCCCCAGGTGCAAGTCCACCCTGTAATGGAAAACAGAAGTCAGCAATCACCAAACAGAAAGGCAAAAAATCATTGTATCCCATGAAAATTAAAAGACACCCCTTTTTGAAACGTCCCAGGTAATGTTGACGTTTATTTTTTTGTGAAGTTTTCATGTTAACATTACCTATTTTGCCCGTTTCTATCATTAAAACTAAATTGGTAGTATTGACAAAGGGTTCAAAAGATTATTCTATTTTGTATTTGTTGACGGGTATTTTAGATATTTCACAAACATCTAAACAGTCCCCTTCAACTTCAACTATTTGCAAGTCAAATATTGCAATTTCATGAGAAGGAAGGAGTAATACATCTTTGTGTGCTCTGTGTGCAAATTTACTTACATTTCGGATGACACTGAGCATAACCAATGTGGCTTCGTTGATATCCATCAAAAACTGATCCGTATCCCAACCTATTATAACTCACAAACAAATCATCGAAACTTGAACAACCGAGGGAACAAAGTGATAATCAAAGCAAAGTAGCTCCATATCAACATTTTACCTATTTGAGGGTCGCCGGTGTTTGCATCAATATTTCCAAGTAAACCATTGATTCGGGCAGTTTCGAGCTCATGGTGACAGCTGCAAAAACAAAAACCTTCAAAGCTTAACTTGATTTATGTGATTTTAACATATGCAAAATAGAAAATGGAGGTCAAAAACAAACTCCTTAGGGCTCATTTAGTAACACCAATGCCGTATGTTTTATGTTTACTTTTCTTTTCATAATTTAAATAGTGTAGTGGTTTCTGTTTGATAAAAAAAAAACCAAAAGGGTTTGAATATAAGGGTTGAAACCCAAACCTTGTCGAAAGTCAAGCAGTCAATTTGTAATTTTATTATAAACCATGAAAATATCTTTAAAAAAGTAAAAGGTTGCCAAAAATTGTTGTTTTAGTCTCGTTTACAGTTCTTTTAGAAAAGGTTAAAAAAGCGAAAAAAATAAAAATAAAAAGTTCCTTGGCTACTCCCATCTCATGTCATCTTCAAAAATTTGTTTCCAAAAAAGTCAAAATTAAAGTCAACATGTCACACACCTGTGACCAGATAGAGTGGCGTGGTTGCATTCGATATTCAATTTGAATTCTCCTGCAGTAACATATACATGCCAGAAGAAAAGGTTAGAACATTGAAATTGATTTTATTCACCGTAAACCCTAAACCCTAAAGTTGGTATGCAGATTTCCTTTCATAACACAATATTCTAGTTACAATCTTTAAAAAAATCTTGCAAGTCGTTCAGATCATTTTTTAACATTTCAATATTTCGTTATAGTTTGAATATTAGTAATGTTAACATAAAAATGCATACTTGAAAACTACATCAAGACATCAACAAGCGGATATCTTTCATAGTTGACCTCTTTAGCTCTTAGAATCCAACCGCCTCATAACAAACAATTTTCACAACTTAATCAAAACTCAGTGAAAACATCCCAACACAGACTTCTGATAGAATGAAACAATTTTAACTCTTTTATGTTTGCTTCCACATTGCATAGATTTTGTAGTTTCTTCATAGTTTGTTTTGCTTCAACTTCATAAACTTTTTAACTGTCGCAACTAATAAAGTAACAAAAAGACACTATATGCCACAATTTTCCAACTAAAAACTAAGATCTTAGAACAGAAGATAGAAAAGATTACCTATAAGTCCATATTTCCGTAAGAAATTAGCTGCTGTGGCAGCATCCCAATCATACCTGGCAACATTAGCACGTGAACTCGTGAATGCGTTTAAAAAAATATGACCTCTCACTTTGCTAACAAATTAGATAGTATCGTACTGGTGCTTTGTGGGTTCTTGAGGCTTAGGCTCAATAAGAAGTGTTCCTGGAGCAAAAGAGAAAGAAAAGTTAACATACGTATAATCAATCTCACTATGTTCTTCTTTAGCCTTTTTTGACTTCAAATTTCAAGCTTGTATAATAAAAGTATTATAGTTGTTATTTATTATAGTCTTGACACCAATTCTGTTATGTTTATAACACTCAGCGTTTGACATTCAAAGTCAAAAATGGAAAATTAATAGAGAACTAGGACTATAAAGTTACAACTCAACTCCGAAAATGACATATTTCCAGCATAGTTTGATAAATAACATGTCATGACTCATGTAAGTCGCTTCTTAGCTATTTCGAGAGTTTCAACCCCATGAAATATTGCAAATATAGTATATAAAAATGAAAACTAAAATTACCCTTGAATCCAATCTTCTTTTTGTAAGCTACAGCAGCTTCAAAAAACCGTGCCTGTAAGGAAGCAAGCAGCATTACAGTATACTTCAGATAACACGTCTTATATCCTCGATAGATAAATATACAAGATCGACTTTTGTACATCTTTGAAAACAATTCTATGTGGGTTATTTATTTGATTGCATTTGCATTACATGTATATTGTTATTTTTCCCATAATCTTACCATATGGTCGAGCTCTCTCTCCATATCAGTGTTCAGAAGCGTCTGATAACCCTCACGACCGCCCCAAAAGACATAATTTTCACCTCCGAGATAATGTGTAACCTGTGTTCATGTAACACTTGACAAGTTAAAGCTCATATCAACGTAAGAAAATGTCCATTTTTGTTCAATGAACTAAGTACCAACCTCTATTGCTTTCTTAACTTGAGCTGCTGCATATGCATAGACTCCTATTTCAGGGCTGTGACGATATAACAAGTGAAGATAAATTCACGTGTAGCTATGATTAATTAAATACATTGAACCTTGAAAACGACGTAACATACCTCGTGGCACCCCCATGCATGTAGCGGGGATGCATGAACAACTGGGCCGTACCCCATAAAGGACGAATCTTGGTCCCCTGCAAGAACGAAGTAATTCATAAGAGACCACATTGACAACCAATTAGCCAAAAGAAGCAGTTTTTTTATGGATTAAGGTTTTGATAAATAAAAAAACTAAGTGCTCGATTTAGAGCGAGTGGATGAGTGAAATATATATGTGCCATAATTTTTTGTTTTATTTAACCATGAGACATTACCTGAAGTTCTTTCGCAAGAGCTACGATTTCATCAAGATTTGCGTTAGATTCCTACAAAGATAACAAAGAGGTCAATCAGTGTGATAATATCGCACTCTCCGTCACACGAATACATATATTATATAAAACTTTGATCAAAAACCATGTGGGCATATGAGATTTTCAAAACATAACACTAGAGTTTGTAAACACAATTCAAAAACATTACGTAATAACCATAATAATATGGTCCAGTTATTACCTCCAATGTTTTACCATCTGGAGCAATGTCCCTATCGTGAAAACACCACCTATCGACACCAAGCTTTTCTAGGAACTCGAAGTTCGCCCTCACTGCAACAAAATGAAAGCAATAAGAACAATCCCGCTAGACAACTAACCAAATATAATACTGTTTATCAGTCTAAAAACAATTGATCTTACTTCTTCGCTTTGCCATGGCTAAAGAATTAGTACCATCTTCCCACGGCCA
Source organism: Arctium minus (assembly GCA_954870635.1). Classification (NCBI taxonomy): domain Eukaryota; kingdom Viridiplantae; phylum Streptophyta; class Magnoliopsida; order Asterales; family Asteraceae; genus Arctium; species Arctium minus. The sequence goes on from OX941080.1 coordinate 164,630,488, forward strand.
CATCTTAGTAGCTGCACCAAAAGGGTCACCTCCTGTCCCACGAAAAGTGTGCCAAAAAGCAACACTAAATCGCATCCAATCCTAAGTTGAACAAACAATAGCCCGTCTCATAAACCATTTATATAATAGATACCCTTCAATCCATATATCTATAAATAAAGGGGGATTTGACCCCATGACCATCAATGTAATAACCATCTTATGACCGAACCAAATATCACAAAAACTACATGTTTGAAGGCAATGTAATCATAAATTTTCAAGTTCCCTGAATTAAAAAAGGTGCAATTTTTCAAGAAAGAACCTTCATATTCTTCCCAAGAATCTCCTCATTGGCATTGTACCATTTATAGGCAAGTGGGTTCTTGCTTTTCGGCCCCTACACGAAGAAACAATGACAATAAATCAATTTATAATTTATCACTCAAATTCCAAACTTCACAATTCAAAAGGTGATTATTAGTTATCTTACTTACCTCATATACAATTTTGGGAATGCCAGGGAAAAATTCCCCTTCCCATTCACCAGAATCATCAGAACCACAACCACCATCAAGATCAGCAGGACAAGTAGGTGGCGCTTCACAAATCTATAAACAAGAAAACCAACAAATTTAAACTACGATAAAAGAAGTAAAAGAGAAAAAAAATTGTAAACCCTAAAGGGTAAATAAACAATTGAATAGTTCACGAAAAAAAAAATATACAATCTTCAAAGACTTTACCACTGTATTAGAAATCGCAATGAAGCATAGAAGAAACAGCAACAACTTCCCAGCTTTCATATTTATCATCTCATTCAAACCTTAATAATAATTAAAAATAAACAATAAATCAATAGATGATGAATGCAGCAGTTCGGCTTAAACCCAACTGAAGAACGATCATCGGTTAAAAAGAAGCATTAAAATTATTCTTAAGAAATTAGATCATACTAAAATCGGCTAAAACCCTCAAACCCAAGTTCAAATTAAGCTAAACAGCAACTTTAAATTTAAATGCCATGATCTTGAAAACCCAAAAAAATTGACTGAAATTCAAAGTACCAATGGAAAATAGCCGACGTACAGATAATAGATTAGAGATTATTGTGAAAGATTTTGCCACAATTGAATCGGATGGAGTATGAAAGAAATTAATATAAGCAAAAAATAGAGATAGGAAGAACCTGAATTCTGTTGATAGAATTTTTGGATGCAATATGGATAGGTAATATAGATAGATTTGATGTCGATAGAGGTTGTTGGTATTCCAAATACGTTCCTTTAATTTTTATTTCAGAAACAAGATAAGAATGCAGACTCACAACTCACAAGTGATGTGGGACTCCTTTAATTATGAAAAAAATCAAAAACAATGTATAAATATTTAACACTCGATATAAATTATTTAACAATTATCTATACTATATTATAAAGATGGCATAAAAAACTCTTAATTACAACTCACTAAGCTTTATGTACTATCATTTAAACCTATCTACTTAAAATCTCTTAAAAATAACTACTAAAGCCTAATGTACTACCTGTAAAGTTTTTAACCCTAATTAATATATTTCATCCTTATCCCCCAAAATCCTTATCTCTAATCCCCAAACCCTAAAATTATGAAATTTAAATTCTGATAAACATAATCAAAACAGGATAAACATCTCAATTTAAATATAAAAAATTTAAAATATATAAGATAATTAATGAATTTTAACAAACTACTTAAATTTTTTTATATAAAAAACATTATATTGTTAAGCCTAAATTAAACAAATTTATATATAAAAAACCATTATCACTCAATAAAAACCATTCAAAATCGTACTGTAAATCAATAAAAAATAAAAATAAACATTAAAATCGTGATGTATTAAGCATTATGTACTATTATTTAATGTTAATCTACTTAAAATCTTTTAAAAAACAATTAATGAAGCAATATGTACTACTTTTAAATGTTTTTAACCTTAATTAATAAATTTCATCCTTATCCCCCAAAATTCTTATCTCTAATCCCCAAATCCTAAAATTATGAAATTTGAATTATGATAAACATAATCAAAACAAGATAAACATCTCAATTTAAATATAAAAAATTTAAAATATATAAGATAATTAATGAATTTTAACAAACTACTTAATTTTTTTTATATAAAAAACATTATATTGTTAAGCCTAAATTAAACAAATTTATATATAAAAAAATCATTATCACTCAATAAAAATCATCCAAAATCGTACTGTAAATCAATAAAAAACAAAAAATAAAAATAAACATTAAAATCGTGATGTATCTCGCTGCATTGCGCGAGTACGCTTCTAGTACAAAATAATATGTTGAAATAAAGTTTATACCGATTTAGGATCGTCATTCTTAAAACTAATCTCGGACATGTTTTTAAATTATAACAGACAAAAATCCTAGAATAATGGCTAGTAATTCTATTACTACGAGTATTCTATCCATCATGATTGATGCTTATCATTTGAAACACCATCTTTATAAATTATGCATACCTTTTAACGATGATAACTACATTTCCTTGCCTAAAATTAGGAAGATCGAGATGTCAAGTTTGACGGTCCAAAATAAAATCATCAATCAACAAATATCTAATAAGAGGATAATGTTTGGCTAAGAGTGTTGATACTAATTGATGTATTATTGTTTCATATTTGCACCCACCGTTGCCTCCATATCACCAGTCAAACTGATAAACCTTTGCCTAATATTAGGAAGGAATTAAGGGTCGAAAAGCAACGTTTGGTTTGTATACGATAACAAAAAGAGATCGATCTTACGAATGGTTGCAAGAATTATTGGTTGTATAAGGTTATATGCTTAGTTCCCGATTCATAAAAGACCAACACCAAAAAAATTATTTTGTAAAATATATATATAAAAATAAAAATAGCATTCAATTGTGTTTCAGTAAATTACCTAATTTACCCGATATTAATTTGGATAAATTTACCTGAAAAAAATAGATCCTAATAACCAAACAAGACATTTTTTCTTTTTTTTTTGCTTTTTCTTTGAAACGTAATATGTTTGAAACTTTATGGAGCAAAAATATAACCAACTAAATGTTGGGACCTCGATGTTGACTATATGTTGGGACTCCTATGTTGGTATTTTGTCTTCACAAAATCACCCATGATTGGGTATCCATAAACAGTCTATCATTATCTTTATTTATTATTTTCGGTACGTATACATCCCATAAATGGATAGTTGTGATCAAGGACGGAACTAGTGTATTACATATGGTGGCATGTGCCACCATATGATTTATTCGGCGAAGGGTAAATTTTTTTAGGTTCGTTAAAGGTGAAACCGTATCGTTTTGGAAGGTATTACCGTATTATTTTGGAAGCTTCAAGAAGGTGCAACCGTACCTCGTAATCAACCAAAAAAACTATTGAAATCAACCAAAAAACTGAAAAAAAACCTCTTGAAATCAACCAAAAAAAACCCGAAAAAATCCCTCGAAAACGATAAAAAAATACTTAAAAATCCGTCGAAATCAAGCAAAAATTTTTAAAATACATTAGACAATATTGAACGTCGGTAAAAATATGAAAACACGTCGATAAAACCCGTGTTTTTTGTAATTATTTTTTGTCTATATTATATGGTGTTACCGTGTGAAAAATTTATGGATCCGTTCCTGGTTGTGATTTATAGAAAGTATTTTTTATTTTATATATAAAATAATCATATAAATCAAGACAAAATGATAATTTCTCTCTCTTATTTTATTTTGTTTAAAATTTTAGAAATAAGAAGTTAACTATTTGTATCTAGAAGTTTACCTGTATAATGCACGGCAATATAATAAATACATATTTATTTCATCAATGAATATATCTCTATCTCGTCACTCTCGATTTTATTTTATGGAATTGTGAGATTTTGAAGGAATGATAATCTGTTTTTTGATTATCAGTTTTATAAAATATTTTTGTCATATTAGTAGGGCTTAATGTTTATATTATATTTGAACATATTTATGAGTTGATTATGAGTTAATTTTATAAAACGTATTAATATATTGTACTTTATATGAATATATTCACATTTGAATATACGTGTGAGTTGTGATTAAAATATTAAAAAACAGGTTAAAAAGAAATTTGGAAAAAATATATGTATATATATCTATACTATATTATAAAGATGGCATAAAAAACTCTTAAAAACAAGTCTTAAAACTTAATGTACAACTATTTAATGTTAATTATTTAAAAAACAACCATTAAAGTTGTATGTACTACACTTAATACTATTAATTAATTTTCAATCATTATATCTAACCATTTTAACTCTCCTAAAATAACTCTCAGCATAATTAAATATAGAATAAAAATCAAATTTTAAATATAAAAATATAAAATATAATTAAAAAAATCTAACAGAATATTTTATAAAAAAAATTATATTATTAAATCAAAATAAATTACATTATATTATTAAATCTAAATTAAACAAATTTATATAAAAAAATCATTATCAATCTCTTACAACCAACCAAAATCGTAATGTAAATCGACAAAAAATAGAAAATAAAATGAAACATTAAAATCGTGATGTATCTAGCAGCATTGCGCTAATACACTTCTAGTATATATTAACATAGGTACTACATTAAAGGGAATAAAATATAAAGAGTTAAATACAAATTTGGTCCCTGTGGTTTACAAATATTAACGACTAAGGTCCCTCAAAGAAATATTTAACAAATAACGTCCCTCTACTTTTCATTTTATAACACGTAGGGTCCCTCTTAGTAATACTATTAAATAATGTGTATTTAAGTAGGGGTAAATTTGTCCATTCCTCTATTCTAGGTTTGGTAACATATTTGGTCCCTCCTAAAATTTAGGGATTAAAAAACCATTTTATAGTTTGTAACATATTTGGTCCCTCTATGAATTTAAATAAGAAGTTAAATGCAAAATTGATCCCTATGGTTTACAAAAACTAACAAGTAACATCCCTTAAAAATTAAATTTCATTAATCTCCAAACCCGCACTAGCATTTTTTGGACACAAGTCACAACTACTATTTGGTTAACTTAAAAAAATGATTAATAAAGACAAACTAAATAAAACATGCACATATACAAGGCCATAACTCAGGCACATACAAAAGACGGTAACCTTAACTTGTGAAGTTTGATTTTCTTTTGTTCAAAACTTGGTGTAATTATCTCTTCTTAACTTTTTTGTAGCTAATTGTTGCTATTTTGGCATTATTTTTTGTAGCATCTTTCATGTTGGTTTTGTAGCTGTTGATTTGAGGTCGTTTTTGTAGTAGCTTTTAATTTAGAGAATATATAAAATCACAACTTGGTTGTCGCCATCCAACGTCTTATTTTATGTTGACCAAATATTTATATTTTATGGTGTGATACTTTTTATTTAGCTTGTTTTTATTAATCGTCTTCTTTTAAGTTAACCAAGTAGTGGTTGTGACTTGTGAGTTTAAGACTTGTCTTCATGCTTATATCCAAAAAATGCTAGTGCTACTGCTAGGTTTGGAGATTAATGAAATTTAATTTTTAAGGGATGTTACTTGTTATTTTTTGCAAACCATAGGGATCAATTTTGCATTTAACTTCTTATTTAAATTCATAGAGGGACCAAATATGTTATAAACTATAAAATGGTTTTTTAATCCCTAAATTTTAGGAGGGACCAAATATGTTACCTAGAATAGAGGAATGGACAAATTTACCCCTACTTAAATACACATTATTTAATAGTATTACTAAGAGGGACCCTACGTGTTATAAAATGAAAAGTAGAGGGACGTTATTCGTTAAATATTTCTTTGAGGGACCTTAGTCGTTAATATTTGTAAACCACAGGGACCAAATTTGTATTTAACTCAAATATAAAATTTTGTGATATAATTTATTTGATTAAAAAATTAATTATATATAAGATAATTTAATTTTTTTTAAATTGAAAAGTTTCCAAAACTTTATTTAATCGTATGAAAAGGGGTGTATGGGTTTTCAAAAAAACATTTAAGTTTCCATTCTTATTGTTTATAAAAAAAAGGTAAAACATAAATATTATAAATATTTAGGCAAAAAATTGATTATCGGCAATTCCAACCAGCCCCATATGAAACCTGCCTCCAACTACACCGAGGGAACATTTTTTTACTCACTCAGCGACTGAGGCCTGAGGGTAGTGGAATACTCGAATCGAACCTCTTATCTTCCTTTTATTGGAGAATTAGAAGTGTACTCGCGCAATGCAGCGAGATACATCACGATTTTAATGTTTCATTTTATTTTTTTGTCGATTTAGAGTACGATTTTGGATGGTTTTGAGAAAGTGATAATATTTTTTTTTTTTAATTTGTTTAATTTAGGCTTAATAATATAATGCTTTTTATATAAAAAAATAAGTATTTTGTTATAATTCAATGATTATCTTATATATTTTAATGATATCTAGAAAAAATAATCAATTACATATGTAATAATATAATTAAAACAAAATTATAGTAATATAATATATTAATTAATAGTGATACATGGAAATGTCTGCATAAAATGAAGGCCCAACACATACCAAATTGGTGGGTGTTAGAAGTATGCAGTAGTAATATGTATCTTGTGCTTTGATACTTGTAAATTAAGAGATTTTTAAAATATTGCATAAAATGATGGTACCTTGTGCCTAATAATTTGTATTTAAGAGTTTTTTATCCATGCTTTATAATATAGTATAGATAGATTAACTTACATCTTATCTTCCTCTTATTTTATTTTTTTGAACGGCAAAAAACAACTATTATTCCAACACAACAACCAACAAAACAAGGTTTGAAACCAACGAAACAAACAACAAAACAGCCGAAACACCCAAACACCAATAGCAAAAACAAGGAAAGTCGCAAGGGCAAGACCAAAGAGGAAAACGCAAAAGAGTTAGAGCGCCACAGCTTGCGAGGCACAAACAAACCAGCACTCAAACAGCCACGGCTTCACCTCTAAGGCCGAACCCGCAACCGGAGACCGAACCTACCACCGCAGCAACGCGACCCTACCTTATGTGATTGTTGGATCAACGAGTCACTCCGTCCATCCCACCGACGATTTATTGGATCTTCTATTTATCCACTCAAAAAATTTTCTTTGATATTCAAATAAGAGATCAATTAATTTGCCTTCTTCCGCCTTGAAAACGACCTTATTCCTATGTGACCGTATTAGGTAAAGGAATGCTCATTTCACCCCATTCCAAAGAATTATACCTTTCGCGTTGGTACCGCTTGGATTTCCTTCCTGTAGTAGATCTTGAATAGAGCCAATCTCTTCTAAGTTTATTTTCCACCATCTTCTTATTAGAAGCCACATGCTTTTTACTTCTGAATACCCGACGAGTGCATGGTCCAATGTTTTGGCCATCTCACCACATCGCGGACAAAGTACTGTATTCAAATCAATCCCCATCCTATCCAACACCGTACGACAAGGTATACGACCTAAACGGATTCTCCAAATAAAAATACATACCTTATTGGGGATTATCTTTGACCATTTTGTTTGCACGACGTTCCTGCTTGTACCCTCATGTTCCTCTTCAAGGAACTCTATCACCCTTTCTATAATGTACTCCTTTGATGTATCTAGTAACCATTCCACTTGTCCTCTCGATCTTTCTCCGATAGCAATTCCTCGAGCCGATTTGTAAGGTCTTCCAACTCTCTGACTTCCCTCCCTCGGGGTGGTCTTCTCCACCTCCACTTCCATCTCCATTTGTCGTCAATCGATTTTCCTCTATCTACAATTTTTTTGTCTTTGTCCGATTCCAATCGAAATAGCCTTAGGATTTCTTCTTGAAGTGTTTCGGATCCAGTCCATCTTTTCATCCATACTTTTGTCTCCACTTCGTCCTGATCTTTTTGCCAAATGACCTCGTGAAACCGAGTCCTTTGTTATCCAAATCTGCGCCTAATCGGATGATATTTGTCCATGTCGTACATGCACCAACAAAACCACGCAAATTCCCCCAAAGCCCTCCCTCCTCCCCGTAAAGGCTTTTAATTATTTGGACCCAAAGAGCATTTTTTTCCACCAGGAAACACCACCACCATTTCCCCATTAAACCTCAATTAATCGAATGTAAGCACCTTATATTTAGACCCCCTTCCCCAAAGTTTTTTTTACCGTATTTACTCATTTTATCCAAACCAAACCTTTTTTCGCACTCTCTTCGACCCCCCTCCCAAAAAAAATCTACATCTCACTCTTTCCATCTCTTTTACCACTCCTCTCGAGGCTCGAAACATTGAGAAATAATATAACGTTAAGCTACCCAAGACCGATTTGACAAAAGTTAACCTACCTCCAAACGAAACGAGTCTAGATTTCCACGAAGCAAGCCTCTTTTTCATCTTTTCATTGCCGGCTTCCAATGATCCAACCTTTTCATTGAGATACCTACCGGGAGACCAAGGTAGGTAAATGGTAACGATCCATTTCCGCATCCCACGCTTCTAGCCCAAGTGTGAACCTCCTCTTCCGGGATACCCAAACCGAAAATCTTGCTCTTACTAACATTTATTTTCAAACCCGACATCTTTTGAAAGCAACTTAGAATTTTCAAAAGGTTTTTAAGATTTAAAAGGCTTCACTTACCAAAGAACACCACGCCATCCGCATATTGAAGATGCGAAACTGATATCTCATTCTTCCCCACTACCAAAGAACTCTCCTATTCTCTCTCGTTTTCTCTCATTAAATTTCAAAATCCTAGTTCCATTCAAGGCATTAAATACCTAAATTTCAAGAATCTATCCCATCATCTTCATCAAGATTGTTAATCTAGGGTTCAAGGTCAAGGTTGCTTCCATTTTTTAAGGTTTCTTGGTTTTTAGAGTTTACCTAAACCAAGCATTGTGAGTTCATACTTCCTTTTTTAAACTTTATACATGTCAAAAACATTACATTTTGAACTCCTAAACATCTCCTTGTTTATATTCATGCTTGAATGATTTTGACCTAACTTTGTATATTTTGGAGATCTTAGGGTTTTTATCATTTTCAACTAAATATGAAGGGTTTTATCTTATGTAATGTAACATATGGTTTTATATGCATATTTATGGTGGGTTATTTGGAGGAACATAATTTTGTCACATTTATTATTCTCATTTTATGGTTGGGTTTTACTTGGTTGAATGAACCTTTGAGAGGAAACAAATGGATCATTGTTGTTGTGGTCTATGACTACTTTAAAATGGTATGACCCTTGAAAGGTGTACTTTATAAAGAATTCACATTTGGAAATAGAAAATGGTCATTTAATGGCTCTTGAATGAACTTAGGGTCTGTTTGGTACTGACTTAAGGAGCTTAATAAAAGCTTCAGCTTATTCGCTCAGTTGTGTAAGGGTGTTTGGTATTGGCTTAATCAAATAAATGATAACTTAATCGCTAAGCTTTGGGGAGGATGCTTTATAGATACAAACATATTATTTCCACCAATACCCCTCCAAAAAAACCTCGCTCAGCCCTAAATCCTCCCAAAACTAAACAACCAACTTTGCTTCTCTCAAGTGATTTCTCCCCCTACATTCCCTCTCCCAATCGTGATAAACAGATCTACTTTCTTCTCCACGTCACTGTTCTACCCCTCGTCCCTGTTGCTGCTGGTTTGAAACTGTTTTTGGTGTTGTCGCCGCCCAACCGTCCACGTTGCATATCAAGGGTTCCAAGAACCATTGCTTTTTGGGGTTAAATTTTGTATAAATATTATATTTTATTAGGGGTGGTTCCATTTTCCATGTTTGTTGTTATCTCTACCACCGATGTGGAGATAATGTTTATTTTCTTTATATTTTATTTTTTAGTTTAAGGATTAGATTTTGGGATTGATTTAGGGATTTGATGTTCTAAGATATTGATTTTGTATTTGGATGCTTGATTGATGTTTTTAATCATAATTTCATGTTTGTATTTGATTTAAGGATTCATTTTTTTTAATGTTCTGGAGATTTTTTTAATGTATTTTTTTAGATTATGATGTCTGGAGAACAATAAAACAAAAAATAACTAGAAGGACAAAATGGTCATTTTTATTGTTCGGACAGTTTATTCAGGACAACAAACAAACAACAATCTTATTAATAGATACAGACAACTTTGTGCATAAAGCTAACTTTATTCATACAAGACTTAATGAAAAACCAACCAAACAACCCCTTAGTTTTACTTGGTGTTATTTATACAAGAAATACATTTTTTTGGGAAACGATTGGTACTGAGAACTATATGTTTGATTATGGTTGGCCACAAATGTAATTGTGACTAGACTATTACTAATGGATCCATAGGTATAGAGTCGACTTAATTTTTGGGTTAAATCCCGTTTGTAGCTAGTTGAGACATTGGACCCTAGGGTGGCAACTTGGTATGGTTATGTGGGACCGGATACTAGCCGTGGGTCGTAAATGTAAATCCTAGCGAATGAGAATGGTTAGGATCATTGGGTGCCCTCCCCCACATCTGAGTATGAGTCGGCGAGTTCGTGACCTTGATCCTAGTATGGTGAGCTCAATAACTTGGAAAGTAGCCTACTTTTGTGTTCCGCTACAATCGTTGGAAAAATCGAGTCCCCCCCCCCCCCGCGTCATTGCAAGATGTATTTTGGATCGTAAGGTCAATATGTGGTTATTCTTACATTTGTAAACCCAACTCTTTGAAAGGTTGCTTATTGCCGCATTTAAATTATTTCCAAATCGTTTATATAAATTGTATGTTCTCACTAGACGTTAAGCCTAACATTTTTTCTCAAATGACGTGTATAACAGGTTCTCTTAGCGGTGGGTAGCCCAAGGTTTGAGGGAAGAGTGTGGGGACGTCTTGTGGCAATATTTGGGAAATAGATACTTTGGAGGCGAGGCGTGCAAAGTTATATGCTTTGGAGATTTTAGATTGACAACCAATATAATCTAGATGTAAAATGTTTAGATTAGTTTGTTGTCAGTTATATTATTCATTCACAGGTCTTTTTGTAAATGTTATTGCACATTTACTCGTTTGGGTGGTTTACTCCAATTATAAACATCATATTACTGAATTTTCAAATTTTAAATTTACTCTAAATTTTAGGGTGTTACATATATATTAAAAATGATTATAGTTAAAAGACAAATTAATAAATATATGTCTAACATATAAAAATATTATAATTTAGCACTAATAGGTTGAAAATTGTTAGTGTTATTATGATAAATAGTACAAATGTGAGTGCTAAAATCTAACAATATTGCTATCTTTAGTTATTTCGGTTGAAAATTGTAAAAATAACTAAACAAACCTACAAATCACTTTATAACAACCATTTTAATCATTGTTTATGTCGTTTTTGTTCAATTAACACTTGCATAATTTGTGTTGGTAAACGGTCTAATAGTTTTGTATTTGATTATGGTACTTAAAGTTGTAATAAATGTTTTTCATAGTGTTAAGTATTTGACAAATTATAACTATTTGATCACATGTCAAATTTACAAGCATTCATTAAAATAAGAGCGAAAGATATATATATATATATATAAATATATATATATATATATATATATATATATATATATATTTAGGGGAGCGATCAATTGGAAACTAGTATTACATTGGAAACTTTGGAAACCGAAATCAACCAATCAGTGAATTTCTTTTTCTTTTTTTTTTAATTAAAAAGATTATTTTTGTCTTTTACATTATTTCATAATATATATGGTAACTGTTATTATTATTATATTAATAATTATTTAATTTTAATTTAGCTTATATATGGTAATAATAATCATTGATTAATTTAAAAATGAGATATTTAATTTAGGTAAGTTATTTAATTTTAATTTAGCTTATATATGGTAATAATGAAACAATAATGCTAACACGATAAACCTGATGAATCTATTTTCATTATGAAACAATAATGCTAACACGATGAACCTGATGAATCTATTTTCATATACGGATATGCAACTGAACAGGTAATGAAACAAAAATGGGAAGTTAACAAAAATGGCACAAATTCATCATGTTTTATTATGAAACAATAATGCTAACACGATGAACCTGATGAAATCTATCATCCAATGAAATCTGTAATCCAATGAAATCTGTAATCCACAAATTCATTCTGTTTCATCACAATATTAGATTACGTGGGAAATTTTATAATAAAATGAAATTTAAAAAAATATTTTCTTACATTTTAAAAGAAAAATAATTTTTTTGATGAAAAGACAAATGCTCCTCGTTTTCATAGTAAAAAAAAATAACAAAATTTATATTGCGTGGGAAATTTTATTTTTGGTTTCAAGTAATCTAAATAAAATAAACCTTTCTTGCCATATTTGAGACACAAAATCAAAAGACATATTTACCCTTTTCATCTATTATTTTTATTTATTATTAATAAATTAATTAATTACTACCATATATAAATCAAATGAATCTTAACCATTAATTATAAAAATCAATGGCTGAAATTTAGTTTCCAAAGTTTCCAATGAAACTTGGTTTCCAATTGATACCACATATATATATATATATATATATAGGGGAGCGATCAAATGGAAACCACTCTAATTTTGAAAACCGTGGAAACCCTCGATTTCATTGGTTAAGTTAATGAAATTGTTTAATTTGATGAAATTGTTTCATATAATTCTTTTATTGATGAAATCGTTGCATATATTTGTGTTTTTTATATAAAAATGAAAAGGTTTCATCAGACTGAGAAAATACATGAAACAATTTCATCAGAATGAGAAAAATAGATGAAACTACATAAAAACACAAATATATGAAACAATTTCATTAACAAAAGAATTATATGAAACAACTTGATCATATTAAACAACTTTATGAACCAATTTCATTGATTTAACCTATGAAATTGACGGTTTCCAATCTAATATGGTTTCTAATTGAAACCATCTCTCTCTCTCTCTCTCTCTCTCTCTCTCTCTCTATATATATATATATATATATATATATATATATATAGGGGTGGGTTCAAATGAAAACTCATTTTTCATTGTGCACATGAGGATAAATCTTAATCATTGATCAAAACTTAGAAAACTAATCAATGGTTAATACATAATAAGGTTAATTGAGAAGTGATCAAGGACAAAATTGTAATTTTGAATCAACGCCTACCTTCTTTGACTTTTTATTTTTATTTTTAATTAAAATAAATTTACCTCCTTAAACTTTAAAATAATTTATCTTAAAAATTACTAATATTTTAATAAAACAAATTACATCAAAAAAACGAGAATTTCGTGCTCTTCGATATGACATCCATCTCGATATAGTTTTTTTTTTCGTTTTAACCGTTTTTTACTTGAAATCTTGTATACGTGTTATATTCATTATGAATATGCATTCACGTCTTCGGGTGTCCACATTCAGTATGAATAACAAAGGTGAACGTTCATTCACTATTCATGGTGAATAATACCTATGCAGGATGAATAATACAATATTCAGGATTTTTTCATTTTAACCGTTTTTTACGTGAAATTCTATATATGTGTTATATTCATTATGAATATGCATGCACGTCATCGGGTGTCCACATTCAGTATGAATAACAAAGGTGAACGTTCATTCACTATTCATGATGAATAATACAATATTCAGGATGAATAATACACGAATCCATGATTCATGTATTATTTATCATGAATCGTGTATTATTCACCCAGAATGTTCTATTATTCATTCTGAATGATACATTATTCATGATGAATAATATATGAATGACATGTGAAGGTGTAGACACATGACGCACTCTCTTTTGTTTCCCAATTCACAACCGAAATTTGGTTTAATTCATTATGAATATGTATGCGCATCCCCGGATGTCCCACATTCAGTATGAATAACAAGTGTGAACGTTCATTTATTATTCATGATGAATAATATAGTATTCAGGATGAATTACACAACATTCATGACGAATAATACACGAATTCATAAATCGTGAATTATTCACCCTGAATGTTGTATTATTCATCATGAATGATACATTATTCATGATGAATGACCTGTGAAGATGTGGAGACGTGACGCACTCTTTTTTGTTCCCCGACTCACAACATAATTACTCGATAGGTTCTCGATTCGTCTTGATGGGTGTTGGGTTACGGTGCTGAAGAAACGTGATGCCTTACGACGTTGAAGAAAGTGTTGAAGAAGGTGATGTCGAGTTACATACTTACGGTGTCGAGGCGTTGTACAAACTTGAACTTACATAAATATTCATAATGAATATAACACATATATAACATTTCACGTAAAAAACGGTTAAAACGACAAAAAAAACTATATCGAGATGGATGTCATATCGAAGAGCACGAAATTCTCGTTTTTTTGATGTAATTTGTTTGATTAAAATATTAATAATTTTTAAGATAATTTATTTTAAACTTTAATTGGGTAAAAAAGATTTAATTAAAAAAGAAAATAAAAATTCAAATACCGTAGGCTTTTGTTTAAATTTTTTCTTCCAATTTTACCCCTAATCATTTTAAAATTAAAAACTCTATTTAATATAAGTTGTTGGATCAAAAGAGATCGATCGGTTGAGATTTGTCCTCATGTGCACAATGAAAAATGAGGTTTCATTTGAACTTTCCTCTCTCTCTCTCTCTCTCTCTCTCTCTCTCTCTATATATATATATATATATATATACATATAATAAATAAGTAACTAGAAGGACACGTGTCGCCTTCTGGTGAGTTCATTTTTTCATTTTTCCGCCTGAACATGTATCTAGACGCATTTTACATTATAAGTTCATTTAGCACATCCGCATTCATTCCTCTTTAAATCTTTCCTTAATTCAATTTTTTTAATTTATACCTTACATTTACTACCCTTATAATTAGCTATGTAGTTTACTTTTAATCTCTTACTATTTTATTTTTCATTTTAAACTTTTATCATATAAACATAAATAATGTATATGAACTAAAATGCATTAAAAATATTTTTATTTTTTACAAATTATACCATTGTAATTGTTTCGTCAATACCTTCGAAATGAGTCAAATATTGAATATTTTTGGATTTAATTATATTATTAAATATCATAAATTTATATGAATTAATGTGTACTGATTAGTATGAGATTTGATACAAATAATCACTAAATTGTCTTAATTTTCTTTTGTTTATTTCATATCAATTTTTACTTCAAGAGTTTTTTTTATAAAAACCTCATCCTCTTTAAGTTTTTATACAAAAATTTTGATTTTTATCATGAAATTTTATAAAATAACATTTTTAATTTTATTTTCTTGATATTATGATATTTTAATTTTAAAAATATTAATTATAGATGATAAACATATAATTAGCAACAGAACAAAGAATGTTGTATATAAAGAAGTATTTGGTAATTTATGATACGTGATTCTTAGTTTATTAATATTTTAACTATGCACTTTTCCATAATTTCATTTACGTTCTATTATAAATTCTTAATGTTTATTCATATTTTTTATTAATTTTTGCAAAACATCCTTTGTGAAACTGTCTAAACAAAGACATTTTGTAACCAGCTGCAAAAAAAAACTCTGAAAGAAAAAAAATTGGAAAAATAGTATCGTACTTTCGATGATCATTCATATCTGTAAGATACATTTTTTGGCATGATTTAATTTTTTTAAAATACCCCGTGTAATACACGAGGGCGAATCTAGTATATATGTATATATATATATATAAACAACTTTTAAGGGTTGTGGCGTACTGGTTAAGGCCATGGGGGATGTGGTGGAATATCCCATCTGTCCAGGGTTCGAATTCAGGCGTACACAACAATTGTGGCCACTGAGGTTTAATCAGTGCTGATATCTTACGGTCATAATTTGCCAAGAGATTAGTCTAGACATAGCCTACGACACCCTTCCTAAAAAAACTTCATTATAATATTTAATAATTAATTTTATTATAATTAACATCAACCTAATTATTTAACTACCAACTAATCTACACTACTAGAAAAATGACTTTTACCGACGAAATATTATCGAATGGACTTGAAAGTCTTAAGTAATTACTGACAGATTGAGAAGTTATCAATTAAAAATTTAAAAAATAAAATATTTGTAGGGCATCCGTTGGTAATTTAATTTTTTTAATTTTAGAGTTTTTAAAAAATGAAAAGTTAAAATCAAAATATCTGTGACATATATTTAGGGGTGAGTAAAACCCTCCCGACCCGACGACCTGAAACACCCGGAAAACACATATCCGATCACCCGAAAACCCGAACCCCCTAAACCTGAATTCTTTTGTGGGTATTACGGATCGGGGTGGGTATCCAAATCCCCACCCGACCTGTTCGAAAAACCTGAACTTTTTTTTTCAGACCTCACACTTCAATTCTCGAGCCTGCAAGTTATTCATGCCATATTTGAAAGCATTTCTACATATTTTTCATTGAATCTCACACTGGATGCAGTCACTCAGCCTCAGCCAATCCAAGAATAAGTTAGGATTTTGGGTTGCTGGGGTTACACCCATTTGAATAAAGGGTCAAGATGAAAAGGGTATTACGTGACTCTCTCTGTTGTTCTCTACTCTCTCCCTCTTGACTCTCGAATCCTCGATCGACTGGACAACCCTCGACGATCGGCGCACATCTCCAGCCACCGGCGACCTCTCTTTCTTTGTTGGATTAATCGGTATGGTGTACGGGTTAGCGGGTTACGGTTCGGTAGCTTTCGAGTCGGTTTTTAGTTTGCTTGGACTTGGTCTTAGGTTGACAAAGTTTAGTGGAGAATAATAGGTAGTGGGTAGCTATTGTTTAGGAGCTCAAGGGTTTATTTTTTTAGCTTTTATTGCTTTAAATAGGAGAAGGTGTGCTTTCTTTTCGTTGTATGGAGTATGGCAGTTTAGTTTTCTGCATCCTTAATATATTGGTTTGGTTTTACAGTAATTAATTCTTCTATTTTTCTGCAAGTTTGTTTTCCTTTAATTGTGTGTGAGTTCTTGAGGTTTTTAATTTCCAACAATTGGTATCAGAGCCTGCGTTCGGTTGAGGAGGGTGTAAGCTAAGTCTGATCGCAAGTTGAAGCATTTAAACAGCAGCTCCGACTTTTCTTGATAGGGCTTTTTCTAGCATTTACGAGAGTCTAACCGGAGGTGCGTGATAAACGGACAGAAAGACATCAAAGCAGGTGGCTTTGATTCGGTTCGTTTTGCGGGTGACGAAAGACGGTAGAGGTGGTTGTGACCTTGTCTTCTTGATCGGTGGAAAAGTGCTCTCAGAACAAGCTTGATTAAAGAGGTTGGGGATGTCACAAGAATAGAATGGCGATGGTACCAGCTAAAGAAGGAGGTTCGATCTCATATCAAGTTCCGGTTTTGACCCCAACCAATTATCCGGTGTGGGCGGTCAAAGTTAAGTCGATTATGGATGCGCATGGCATATGGGAGACGGTCGAACCGAGGGCTTTAGGCAAAGAACCGAATCCAAAGAAGAAGAAAGCCCTTGCTTTCTTGTTTCAAGCTATACCCGAAGACATGATTTTGCAAATGGCGAGTTACACCGATCCAAAACAAGTGTGGGATGGCCTGAAAACACGGTATTTGGGAGTGGATCGGGTGAGAGCGGCTCGACGGGCAACATTAAAGAGGTATCTTGAAAGCTTGCATCTGAAGGAGGGTGAAACGGTTGATGATTTCGTGACGAAGTTAACCGGTCTAGCCTCAAAAGCAAGAACTCTTGGATATGAGCTTGAAGAAGCGGAGTTGGTGAAAAGGTTACTAGACTCGATGCCTAAATCGTTTCTTCAAATCGTGGCTTCAATAGAGCAATGTTTTGAGTTAGATTCAATGTTATTCGATGAAGCCGTTGGAAGATTGAAGGCGTACGAGGAGTGTTTAAAAGGTAAGGAGGACGTTCAAGGTAGTTTATTGTTGGTTAGTGACGAAAAGGTGTATGTGTGTAAGCATTGTGGCAATGGAGGTTCAAATCGTGATGGCTTTGGACGTGGCCGGGGAAGAGGTCGTGGGTTCGGGAAAAGTCGGGATGTCAATGAACGTTTCCAGCGGGATAAAAGCCATGTTAAATGTTACAAATGTGGTGAATTTGGTCACTACAACAATGAGTGTCCTAAATGGGAGAAACAAGAGGCAAATTTAATCGAAGAGGAACTGGCGCTGCTGTGAACGGGAAGTATGAAACAAACCGATTAAGGGGGTGATTGTTGGATTAATTGGTATGGTTTACGGGTTAGCGGGTTACGGTTAGGTAGCTTTCGAGTCGGTTTTTAGTTTGCTTGGACTTGGTCTTAGGTTGACCAAGTTTAGTGGAGAATAATAGGTAGTGGGTAGCTATCGTTTAGGAGCTCATGGGTTTATTTTTTTTTAGCTTTTATTGCTTTAAATAGGAGAAGGTGTGCTTTCTTTTCGTTGTATGGAGTATGGCAGTTTAGTTTTCTGCATCCTTAATATATTGGTTTGGTTTTACAGTAATTAATTCTTCTATTTTTCTGCAAGTTTGTTTTCCTTTAACTGTGTGTGAGTTCTTGAGGTTTTTAATTTCCAACATTCTTCACCATTCTTACCTACCGATAAAAAAACTCTAATCAATCAAAAACCCTCAATAACCGCTGCTACGACAAAATTCTCAATCAAAATTCTCAATAAATGGATTGTAGAGCAGAATCAAAGGCACGTAAAATGTAGGGATGAAAACTCAAAGGCTCGTTCAAAACCGACATACGAAACCCTAAGACTGGAATCAAAGTTTAGAGGTAGAAAAAACACTTACTTGATTTGCTATTGCCCAATACCCGAACTAACCCGGTTCCCCGACCCGAACTAACCTGCGCCCCGACCACCCGATACCCAAACCACCCGAAGCATATTCGGTCAGATTTCGGGGCTCTTACCCAACACCCGATATCCGATCGGGTTTTGGGTTTTGGACCCCGTCTCGACCTGACCCGTCCGATGTTCATGCCTACATATATTTTACCTTTAATTTTCATATTTTGAGTGTTCTAATCAATTAAAAAAATAAGAAATAAAATATCTATTACGGATATTTTATTTTAAATTTTTTATGGTAGTTTTTTTATTCTTTAATTTTAAATTCATCAGTAATTTGTCGGTGATATTCGTCGATAATTCGTCGGTAATGCTTTTTTCCACAACTTTTCTACCGATGGGACTTTCACCGACGGATCTGACCTTTAGCTCTAGAATCAAACTTGAGTTTCTATTGGAACGCTTAAACTCTAGAAGCCAATTGAAGATTTTGCACCTAATCCATGATTAAGCTTGTAAGATCTGGTGTACATAAACCATTTTAAATGGTTCCTGCTTTGAGAAGAATCATTTATAGCAATCATATACACAGTGTAACACTCATCTATGGAATTTTAAAAGAGTAAGATGCAGGAGTGTCATAGTGATGATGAATATCTTTAGACTAGGAAAGCTTACATAGTCTCGTATTTTGTTAAGCCTTGCCTTGCCCTTCTTTTCTAGTTTATAATCGAAAACCCTTCATTATAAATCCTTGTTAAGTTAGAACGTTGGATCGGGAGCGCTTCAGGTCGAAAGGTCAACAAATTTGGCCTCGATACGGTGTGGGCGATTGTGCCCGCGATTGTGACAGGGTGTCACTCTCGTGGGGCACTCTCGCGGCCCTTGTACCGAGAGTGTGTAGGAGTGGGCGATTGTGCCCGCGATTGTGACAGGGTGTCACTCTCGCGGGGCACTCTCGTCGTCGGGGTCCAGGCTCAATTAAATCCCCTTTTCCCACTTTTCTCATTTATTCCCTTAATGCACTCTCTCCTAAATTCTCTCTCAACCGAATCCAACCCCCTCAAACGAACCCTAATCCATTTTGGGGGTTTTCCCCTACAATCTTGTACTCCCTCATCATCTATACTTGTAACCTCAACCTCTTGAGCAAGATTCAAGTGTTCATCACCACTTTTTTGAAGATTCATAAGTTTTGGGGTTTTGCTCAAAAACCTAAGTGTAAGTTCGTCCCCTCAGTTTCTAAGCTTCTTTATGAGTTATAATCACACCGTGGGTGATTTCCTAGTATTATGTTTCTCTAATTTCGTTTTGGTTGATTTTGGGAAGGTTAGGTCAAAATTAGGGTTTGGCCAAATTTGGGGATTTTGATACAAATGTTTAGGTAACAATCATTTATGGTTGGCTATGTTTATTTATGGTCGAAAATGTGTGGATCTAGGTTTTGGAAGCTTGAGTTGAAGAGTTGGAACGGGTGTCTTCGGAAAGCTTTGGGTAGGATCTATGCTTTTGGAGGCCAATGGTTGTGGATTGAAACCTAGGTTTAACTTAACCTAGCAAGGTGAGTTCAAGTTAATTTGTGAAAACGGTGTACATGCCAAAATGTTTATTTTAAAGTGTTTTGTGTCTTGCATGAAAATTGTTAACTGCTGATAAGTTTGGTTATTTTGAAAGTGTTTAACTTTATAAACTTATATAGTACACATCTTTGGAATTTTGAGCATTATGACAAATAAATCATATATTTTGGTATCTTAATGATTTATTTTACGGAAGTAGATTTTGAGTATAAATGTATTTCATTTTGTATTTTGGAGAAATGCATGGTTTTGTGTTATGGGACATTTTGAAAGGTAAATGTTATAAACTCACTTGGAAAACGATTTGTCACAATCTAAACTACGTTGGAATTTATTATATGTTTTGGAGCATGGGTTTACATAAGTACGGGTTGTTTATGTTTGATTTAATTTTATGAATTTCAACGTTGGGTCTTTAGGTTGTTGAGCTTATGGCTCGGCTTGGATTTTGTTGGGTTTTGAGGACACTTGTCCGTTTTAATAGCTCATTGTAGAGCGTTTGGTTATGATTTGCATTTATTGCATCTTATTTGAGAGTTACATGCTTTGAATGTGTTAGTTCATTCGTTTTGAGTCATGTAAGGTTTTAGTTAGTGCAATGGATCCATAGGCACGGTGTTCCTATGTCCCCGCTTTGGGTATTTGGTTCACCATTTGGCACGGAATAGGCATCGGGTCACCATGATAAGTAAGGTGTGGACCTATACGGTCGGGCAGCGTCTCATGGGCAGTAAGGTGTAATTCCCTTGTGCATAAGTTCCCCTGTTTTGGAACTTTCAGGAATAGACTCAGAGGAGTTGACTTGATGCTTTCGAGTGATAGACTCAGAGGAGTTGAGCTCGGTGGGTGTTTTATGTGTAACCCACATGTTTTGATTTACTACATAATTATGTGACCTACTTTGTGTTCCGTCACGTACAATGTAATCGGGTCTTCCCCGCCACCAATAGGTATGGTTTTGGTTATGGAGCTTTATAATCCATGTTTTCGGAGACGTTTGAGTATGGGTATTTACTAGACCTGGCAAAAACTGACACGACACGCTAACCCGACACGAACTCGACACGAAATAAACGGGGTTGGATAATACATTTCAACCCGTTTAATTAAACGGGTTGACACGACACGACACGAAAATTAAACGGGTAAGGTCAGGGTCAAAATTTTCAACTCGAAAATGACCCGAGTAACCCGTTTATTAATTATTGCTTTATTTACTTGCTTATATTTGGTCCATTTATTTACCCATTTATAATTATATCAAACCAATTTATTTACCCATATATAATAATCAGGCCCATTTACTTTGGGGCCCAATTTCTGTAACATCCTAAAATTCAGAGTAATTTAAAACTTCTCAAAATAGGCAACATGACATTTGTATTGATATAAACCTCCCAAAAGTTCAGGGTATCAGTCCTTAAGACTTTACAAAAACCTGTACTGGTATAGGGTTTATCGACAACTAATCTAAACATACTATCTAGATTACATCAATTGACAATCCAAAATTCATCAAAATAATGGGACTTAACAATGCCCAACTATCAACACTTTAGTCATCTCAAAAATGCCTCGAGACCAAACTCGTCTCTCAAAACCCTGTGCATCCCACCGCTAAGGGAAACCTGTTATACATATCATTTGAGAAAAGTGTCAGGCTTAAAGCCTGGTGAGAACATACAGTTTATCAATTTTAAGAGATATAAACATGTTCATCCAAACGGAAACCTTTTCAAATAAGCATTTCCAAGATAACGGTCGATAAGGATAAAATTCATTAAAATAAGGTCATGAACCTTCTTTCCAGAACCTCACAATTTAATGCACATGTAGTTCTTCGTTTTGGTTACTATATAGAACCTCACAATTTAATGCACATGTAGTTCTATATTTTGTTAACGGCCAGAACCTCACAATTTAATGCGCATGTAGTTCTATCATTTGTTAACGGCCAAAACCTCACAATTTAATGCACATGTAGTTCTTCGTTTTGGTTACTATATAGAACTTCACAATTTAATGCACATGTAGTTCTATATTTTGTTAACGGCCAGAACCTCACAATTTAATGCACATGTAGTTCTATCATTTACATTACTTGGTAACCTCAAATAATGAAATATAAGTCGACTCAAAACCTAGGGATCCACTAGTAATGGTACAAACTCGTCACAACAACTTATGTGACCAACCATAGATAATCATATGGTATAAACACATTTTATAAACAAAATGTCATTTCCAGATCAACTTCTGGTAAGAATGAAAATCATTAAAAATGAGTTCATAAACATTCTTTCACATGTCCACATAATGTGCAAGTAAAACATCATTTTACTTCAAATATGATAGAATCCATCATAAAATGATCGGAACCCTAAAATCTCCCAAAACTCAACTTATATCAAAATGTATAAATCTTAAAACTGAAATCATGGAGATATATAGGCATTCAAAATATAACCATTTTGACATGTATAATGTTTTAGAAAGGTAATAGGAACTCACCCAATAGGTTTATACGAAAACCCGAAGAACCAGATATCGACTCTCTTGACAAGACGAAGCTTTCTACACCGAAACCCCGAGCAATGCACTTAATACTAGCGATTAACGGAAGCTCGAAGATCCAAAGAATATCAACCAAACTTAGAGAGAGAGATAAATATTTAGAGAGAGAATAGAGAGAGTTAGAGATTGAGAGAATGAGATCACAAGAGATATTTGTGGCTGAAGCCACTTAAGTCGGCCAGGGACTTTCGCGGGTTATGCCGCGACCTCAACTCGTGGCATAACTCCCCCGTGTCCTCAAACCCTAAGACCAACAACGAACATCGCGACTAATGCCGCGACTACCACTCCCATGAAAGTCGCGAAACTCACTGGAAGTTCCCAGATTTACCGAAATCCATAAACTCGAACTTTATACCAGATGGGGTGCTAACGACAAAAGCTGTACACAAGAATACAAGATTAAATAACGAAATTCAGGGTGTTACAATCCTCCCAACCTTAGAATGATTTCGTCCTCGAAATCTACTCTTCTCAATGGAACACTGTTCGCAGAAAAGATCGTTCTTAACCCATTTGCCAAAATCATTCACGAGATCCTAATACCGACATCCACATTAGCTACCCTTCTTGGGCACAATTCACTCCTAATCGAGCGAACACTCAACTCTCTAAATTAACCTTTACTCATAAGGTTACGGTTGCCTCCCAACCTTAGGTGACAATTACTACCTCCAGGAAATTAGCGACCTCAACTTTCCATCTACCAATTTCTTTCGAACTGCACGGTTCCGAACTCAAAGCCAGCGGTCGACGCTAATCTTCCCAAAACTCTCAGATTTCACTGATCCATTCCTAATATCGATGAAGATATTCTTACAAGGCGCACTAATGCGTCTTTCCGGCAATCGGTTAACCCAGATTATGTTATCACTCAACTCCACTCCGACTCCAAATCTGGAAATAGCCCTTATTCAAATTTCTTAACACTTCCATAAATACTTCGTCTACAACCACATTATAAGGATTAACCTCTAAACATACCACCAATCTATACATTCGGACTATAGAGGACGGGCGTTAATAAAATCCACAACAGGAATCTGATACACATGCTGAAAAATAAAAAGGATCAGGCTTAACGCCTAGAGAGCTCAAGAGTTTTACATAAGTAAAAGCAATTAAATTGATGAACTTCTCTTTTAAAACAGAACCTTTCAAATAATGAATTTTAAAACATGGAACAACTCCTTTTTAAAGTTATGCAATTTCAAAGATGGATCATTCATTTCAACGATGCTTTATAAATTGACACGACTTGTACTAACTTGAAGTATGAAACATTAGTAACACCATCCACATCGTACGTCCGAAAACATGGACACTAAGCCCAATACTCACACGACCAAAAACGAAAGAAAACTAAATATCAACATGCAAGAATAACACATTTCATTCAAACCTTAATATATGTGGGGAGAACCCAATATTAAAGCCATCATTTACCGTCGACTCCACATAACCAAAGTTGGTAAATAAAATATGACATTAGTGGTAAATAAATTCTTTATGATCTTATGTTATTTGGGTATTTTCTTTTCAATATTTTGTTTCTTGGAAAATATCATCTTTAAATCTTGTTGGATATTAATTTGCCACCCCTCAGTGTAATTTATAAATGTGACAGTGAGTTTCACATATAATTATTTTTTTATCTTATATGTGTGAATGTGACAGTGATATATTTTTCCAAAAAAAATTAATCTTTTGAAGATTATGGGAACCATGCCATCAAATTTTGACAGTAGTGTGTAAATTGTGTTTTCCAAATTTGACAGGAGGAGTAGAGGGGTTTTTTCTTATAAAAATCCTGGAAAAAATAGCTTCCTGAAATAATCTACAGCTTAAAATCTTCTTTATACATGGATGATTATTATGGGTAAAATTGTTTATGGGTCCAGTTAACTTGTCTGTGCAGATTTTTTTTTTTGGTTATGGATCCTATAAACTTATCTGCCGATGAAGTGGAAGAAGAGGTCGGTGGTGTAGATAGGCTAGAAGTTCCAGCGGCAGCTTCTAAGGAGGGCAATGAAGCAAGTAAGCTTAAACCCATACTCTCTGGTAAGCCTTTGAAATGCCAACGTAAGCTTACTTCTACTGTTTGGGATGATTTTGAAATGATTGATGAATTAGATAGTAATGGAAATATCCAATGCAAATGCAAGAGATGTGGGGTTAAATACATTGCTGAAAGTAGTCATGGGACAGGGAATATGCGTAGGCATCTTAAGTCTTGCAAGGGAAAAAATTATAGAGATATTGGGCAGCTTATTTTACAATCTAATTTGAATGGTTCATTGGAAAGTAAATCTCCTAGGTTTAACCAAGATGAGTTTCGAGAATTGGTTGCAATTGCTATTGCTAGACACAATCTCCCTCTTCAATTAGTTGAATATGAAGGTATTAGGAGTGTTTTGCTTACTTGAATCCTGCAGTGAAATTTTTTTCAAGACAAACCACAAAAAATGACATCTTCAAAATGTATTCAATGGAGAAATCTAAGCTTCTTAATTTGTTGCAATATGTTCCTGGTCGAATAGCATTAACATCTGATTGTTGGACTTCTTTGACCACTGATGGATATATTTCATTGACTGCTCACTTTGTTGATAAGAGTTGGTGCTTGCAAAAAAGAATTTTAGCTTTTACTTGCATGCCTCCACCCTATACTGGTGTTGCCTTGGCTGAAAAAGTTTGTGGTTTGTTGAAAGAATGGGGAATTGATAAGAAAATCGTCTCCATAACCTTAGATAATGCATCTAATAATGATTCTATGGTTGATGGACTGAAAGTTGATTTGGATTTGATGTCTAACGGTGATTATTTCCATGTTCGTTGTTGTGCCCACATTCTTAATTTGATAGTGCAAGATGGTTTAAAAGAATTAGATGGGGCTGTTTTGAAGGTGAGAGAGTGTGTCAAGTATTGCAAAGGTTCTCAAAGTCGGAAGCAAAGATTTAGGCATTGTGTTCAACATGTTGGTATTGAGTCCACTAGAGGGTTAAAGCAAGATGTGCCCACTCGTTGGAATTCTACATTTCACATGTTAGATAGTGCATTATTTTACAAGAAAGCGCTTCTCCATTTAGCAAAGACTGATGCTAATTTTGTTTATTGCCCAACTTCTGATGAGTGGATGAAGATTGAAAAAAATTGTAAGTTTTTGCAAGTTTTCCATGAAGTGACGGTAAAGTTTTCGGGCTCTAAGTATCCAACCTCGAATCTTTACTTTCCTAATGTTTTAAAAATAAGGTTTCTTTTGAAAAACGAGAAGGAAAGTAGTGATAGATTTTTTAAGGACATGGCTAATAAGATGAACTTGAAGTTTGACAAATATTGGCATAAGTTTAGTACCATCATGGGTATTGCCGTTGTTTTTGATCCCCGTTACAAGTTTCAAGTTATTGATTGGGCTTTCAAAAAAATATATGGGTCTTCTTCCAACATTGAGTTGGATTTGTTTAAGGAAAAATTATTTTCGTTGTTTGATGAGTATGCATCTTGTACCACATCCACCGACAATCAAAGCTCATCTCGTGCTACCACTAATACTATGTCCGACTCTGACACATATATGACGGTAATAAACTTTCCTTATTTATTTTTGTGAATTTAATTTTTTGTTTGTACCTTGGCTAAGTTTTGCTTTTTTTAATCAGGATTTTGATGAGTTCTCTAGCTGTGAGTTCACCACCGGTGGTAAATCTGAGCTGCAATCTTACTTAGAGGAGCCGAAATTACCTCGCATAGATGATTTCGATGTGTTGGAATATTGGAAACCTCTTCAAGGACGGTATCCCATTCTATCTCAAATGGCTAGAGATATTTTGTCCATCCCAATATCTACCGTTGCTTCTGAATCGGTTTTCAGTATTGGAGGACGAGTTATTGATGCCTATAGGAGTTCGTTGAAACCAGAAACTGTTGAATCATTGGTTTGTCTTAGAGACTGGGTTTTTCATGAAGGTATACATTTAATTATTAATTTGATGTATTCGTTAACTTACTCAATTTTAACATTTCTTTTACTCTATTTTAGCATCAATGCATCCGGATGAAGAGGAACTATGCAATTGGCTTTTAAGACTAAAGGATGACGATGACCGGGAAGAATCAAAGAATCAAAGTTTTCAAACACAAAAATCCGGATGAAGAGGAGCTATGTTTTGATTTTTGACTTTGGTTAGAACTTTGAAGTTAGAACTCTTAAGGATTTTTGGGGTTGTAATATTTTTATGCTTTGGATTTTTAATGTTTTGAATTTGGATTTCTATAAGTTTAAACTTTGAATTTTGAATTATATCAGTATATTTCTAATGCTTTATTTTTTTGATTTTTAAGTTTTAATTTTATAAATGTAAACGGGTTATCGGGTTATCAGGTTAGCGGGTTAGCGGGTTAGCGGGTTAAACGGGTTTAATGGGTTAAGAGGATAAGCGGGTTAATCGTGTCGTGTCGGGTTAGGCGGGTAAAATCAGGTCGTGTTCAGGTTGAGATTTTCTGACCCGTTTATTAAACGGGTCGTGTTCGGGTTAGGTAATCTTAACCCGTTTAACCCGTGAACCCGACACGAACCCGACACGACACGTTTGCCAGGTCTAGTATTTACTTATGTTTTGAGGTCTTGGATATTGAAACTCATTCGAGTTATTGGGATGTTTTGGAAGTTTGAGTTATCTACGTTTTCAGTGTTTGATCATTTTAATGCCATTTATGTTTTACGTGTGCTTTGGGTTTTTGGCTTTATTTAAAGAGGAGTGTGTTTTATGATTTTAATCACGAAAAGGGTGGATGATGAAAGGAGATTGTTTTAGGATTTAATGTATTTCATTTTTGGTTGCTTTCAAATTAAATGTATTGCATTTTGGACATCATGATTTTTAAATAACATTCCCAAAGTTATTGCTTTATATATCTCTAATGAAAAATCTTGAGCTCACTAGGCGTTAAGCCTAACCTTTTTATTTGTCGGCATGTGCATCAGGTTCCAGTTGGGGTTTGGTTCTTGCAGTGCTTTGAGGAGTTGAGCATTAGACTTACACGAGAGTAAGTAGTTTGGTGAATCCTTCCGCAGTTGGAGATAGCGACTATTATTGGGTTTTAGTAACACCCGTCTTTATTATAGACCGTATGTGTAGAATGAATGTGTGTATTGAGGTTAAATCTAAATTTGTGATTATAGATGAATCATTCTTTGATGTATTTAGAAAATTTTAAATTAGTTGCTATTTCCGGATTTGAGGGTGTTACAGTTGGGAGATAAAAGTCTATGTAACTTTGGATAAATTGTTTTTGCTCCTAGCTATTGTAACACCCCGATTTTCGAAAGGTATCGTTTCAAGTTAGTACCGAAACCGATAATTTAGGGGAAAATAAGATATATGATTTTGGACTTGAATCCTATATTTTATAGTCTTAATGGATAAAGGATTCAATTACGAGTCCAACGGTTCTTTCCGGAGCAAAAACGGAGCTATAACGAAGAAGTTATGACCAAAACGGTGAACGGGCGAGTTTGTTGCGCGGCTGGAGGGGCGCGGCCACCCGCACGGAGCCGCTGTGTGCACAAAAACGAGGAATTTCGGCCCCAAACCCCATTTTTCACCCCAACCCCAAATACTTCCCCATTTCTCTCCCAAACCGACCCCCAAACCCTAACTCATTTTGGAGAGTTTCCTCCTAAATCTAAGTGTTTCCTCTTCATCTATCAGATCGGGAACTAGAACCATCATCCCTCCATCTTCTACATCAAGTTCCTAGGGTTTTCATGCACCCTTGTTCTTGCTTTCGTAGTTTGGAGGTTTGTAACCATTTTGGTGAATTAGAGGTGTTTTGGTTGATGGACTCAAGCTTTGGTTAAGGTAATATTCTATTCTCTTCAATTATGGAAGTTAGGGTTTCGGTATCAGTTGAGGTATTCATGTGTAAAGTGTTAGGGAACGATTCTTTTCGGTTGAATATCTATGTTTATGGTTGGAATCTTGTGAATCTAGGTTTTTGGAGATTTTGGCTTTGAGGATTCAAGTTTCTTCAATGAAGCTCTATGTGGGTAAAATCTAGATTTAGCATAAATCTAGCAAGGTGAATTCAAGTTGATTTATGAAAACGGTGTACATGCCAAAATGTTTATTTTAAAGTGTTTTGCGTCTTGCATGAAATTGCTAACTGCTGATAAGTTTGGTTATTTTGAAAGTGTTTAACTTTATAAACTTATGTAGCACATATCTTTGGGATTTTGAGCATTTTGTTAAATGTGTCATAAATGAATGGGTTTCGATGAATTATTGCATAAATAGGAGTTTGGTCAAAAATGCACTTTTAAGTGTTTTGTCAGGATTTATGCATCATTCATGAAACGACATGTTTTGAAAAGTGCTAATGTATGGGTCCTTTGGTTTTGGGTCATTCCCGGCTTTGGGAAACATTTTAGACATGGGGAACCTTTTGGTTGGGCCGAAGGCTAATTGTGATTTGAGAAACAAAGTTTTGGGGAAAGATTTAATTTGGGTTATGTAACCAGATGGGTTCTTGTGTTTAGCCAAACGTCTACTAAGCCTCTTGGGGCTTGATTTGTACTCGGTGGAGTCTTTGGAACATGTGTCCGGTTTTGGTAGCTCGTTGAGGAGCCTTGGACGTATGGTGTACTTAGTTGCACCTTATTTGGGAATTTATGTGATTTGAGTGCGTTATTATTCCTTTGAGTCATGTAGCATTCTGACCGTAATGCAATGGATCCATAGGCATAAAAGTCGGTTTATTGTATGGGACTAAAGACCCGGATAAGGTTGATGTCCGATACGACTAAAGACTCTGTTTGAGTTGATGTCGGATATGACTAAAGACTCGGTTTGAGTTGATGTCCGATATGACTAAAGACTCGGTTTGAGTTGATGTCCGATATGAACAAAGACTCGGTTTGAGTTGATGTCCGATATGACTAAAGACTCGGTTTGAGTTGAAGTCCGATATGACTAAAGACTCGGTTTGAGTTGATGTCCGATATGACTAAAACTCGGTTTGAGTTGATGTCCGATATGACTAAAGACTCGGTTTGAGTTGATGTCCGATATGACTAAAGACTCGGTTTGAGTTGATGTCCGATATGACTAAAGACTCAGTTTGAGTTGATGTCCGATATGACCAAAGACTCGGTTTGAGTTGATGCCCGACACGACTAATGACCTAGTTAGGGTTGATGCCAATGGTTGTTTATCCTCGGAGATATGCTTGTTTTGGGTACTGAGTCTCGTATCTATGTTTTCGGTGACATATTGTATATGGGATTTATTTACCATGATTTATGGGTTGAGTGTTATGTCCCACCCGTGTTCTGGGTGTTTTGGGATGTGAAGTGTTATTCACGGTTTCACAATTTGGGAGTTGATTTATATACACGTTTTGAGTGAGTTTTGGGTTGCATCGTCTTATAAAGAGTGTTTGTATTGGATTGTTGTTTTCATGGGTGCATAGTGTGGGAAAATGAGTCACTCTATTTCTAAAGTAAATTAGTTTGAAATATTTCGATTTGAACTGATTTTCTTTCTTTTAAGGATATATTTATTCATGTTAAAACTCTTGAGCTCACTAGGCGTTAATCCTAACCTTTTTATTTGTCGGCATGTGCATCAGGTTCCAGTTGGGGTATGGTTCTAGCGGTGCCGTGAAGATATGGGTACTAGATTTGCACGAGGGTGAGTAGCTTGGTGAACTCTTCCGCAACTACCTTGGGAATAGCAACTTGTAATTGGGTTTAGTAACACCCGACCTTTATTTAGTCTTTATGTAAGACTCAATTCATGTTGTTGATGGTTAAATTCTAGAATCGTATTTCGAGTATGAACTTGTCGTAAGAGTTTTATCCATCTTTGAGGTATTATTGAAAATTTTATATTAGTTGCTCTTTCCAAATTTGAGGGTGTTACAGCTATCAATTTCACTATTTACTCCTTGTTTCTGAGTTTCATCCAAGTACTTCTTGATGGGGTGACGTACATTGTTTTTGTAACCCCCGAAATTTTCGGTAAGAATTAATATTATCTTCTGTTCCACATTTGCCCTCGTATGCCAAATTTATGTGCCTTATGTTTTGGTTGTTGATTGTGCACGATGAGATTTGAATTGAATATGAAAACATTGGAATTTCGGAGCCTAGGAGGTTTGGGCGATAGTGCCATGCGACAGTGACATAGTCACTATCGCCGGTGTCATAATCGCCATCAAGGGGTGGGTCTCGGTACATTGTAGGCGACAATGCCTTGCGATTGTGACATGGACGTTTGGCTAAAACACGAGAGCCAATATGGTTACATAAACCAATTTACATCTTTCCCCAAAACTTTGTTCCTCAAATAACAATTGGCCTTCGGCCCAAACCAAAAGGTTTTCCATTTCTAAAATGCTCCCCAAAGTCGGGAATGACCCAAAACCAAAGGACTCACACTTTCGTACTTTTCAAAACACCCCATTTCATGAATGATGCATGAAACCCAACAAATACTTAAAAGTGCATTTTTGACCAAATACCTATTTATGCAATAAATCATCAAAACACATTCATTTATGACACATTTATCAAAATGCCCAAAAATCCCAAATACGGGTGTTTTACAAGTTTAATAAGCTAAACACTTCAATAATCAAAAGTTACCAAATAACTCAACAGTTGATAATTTCATGTAAAACACATAAATGCTTTAAAATAGACATTTTGGCATGTACAACATTTTCACAAATCAACTTGAACTCACCTTGCTAGATTTAGGTTAAATCTAGATTTTACCCCACATAGAGCTTCTTTGAAGAAACTTGAATCCACAAGCAAATTCTTCCAAAAACCTAGATCCACCAGTTTCCAACCGTAAATATACATATTCCACCATATATAATTGTTCCCCAAACATTTTACACAAATACCTCATCATATATCAAAAACCCTAATTTCCATAAATGAAGAAAACAAGAGGTTACCTTAACCGTAACTTCAATCCACCAACCAAGATACTTCTAGGTCACCAAGATGAGCCATAAACTCCCAAACTTTAAGTGATGAAAAGGGTTGGATGAAAACCATAGACAATTGATGAAGACGATGAAGGAGATGGAGAGGATGAGGATAGCTTAACTCTAGCTTCCACATCTTGCTAGATGAGGAAGAATCACTTGAAACACTCTAGGTTTGGTGTTTCAAATGCCCAAAATCAACAATGGGGGTAAAGGGTTCGGTTCTTGGGAGAGTAGAATGAGATGGGTGAAGAGACAAATGAGAAAAAGGCTAAAAACTTGATTTTAAGCAATTTGGCCCCCGAATGCGATTGTGCCAAGCGAAAGTGACATGGTCACTCTCGTGAGGCACTCTTGCTGGTAATGTACCGAGAGCTGCGTGATTGTGCCAAGCGAAAGTAACCATGTCACAATCGCGAGGCACTATCGCCGAAGATGTACCGAGAGGCTTTGGCCCTCGGCGATTATGACACGGCGATAGTGACCCTGTCACTATCGCGGGGCACTATTGCCCAATTCAAACCGAAGCCCAAAAGTTCACCTTTCTCACCCGAAACGTTTCCGATGCTTTTAGAGATCCAAGTCAATTCCTCCTGTTCTCAAGGTTTGTCCTTATAAACTTCTACGTTGGCCCAGGGCCACTTTTACTAAATGAAGAAAATTACGGGTGTTACAATCCTCCCAACCTTAGAAGGATTTCGTCCTCGAAATCTAATTCTCACACAAGGTATTCCATTACCATCCTTAACACTTATTGGGTTTCCTCTGTCCCCAAAGGTAATGATATATCATAGACCTCAATGACGTCATTCTCCCAAGACGACCGTTTCCCTGCCCGAGGGGTTTGTTTCTAGTCAATTTCATCCTTGAGTTACAACTCGATGACTTCCTTATGCAACTGCCATATTGATTTTCGCGAAGACCCGCACACCCAATTTCCACCTTGATACATTACATCCATACTAGAGCGAACATCGAACCTTATTCCAGAGCAATCTCTAATCATATGGTCTCGGTTGCCTCTCAACCTTAGGTGACACGTATTACCTCAAGGGCGGCTAGTGATCTCAACTTCTCATTAAATAATTCATCCTAGCTCAACATGATTCTAAATCCGCACTCTAATAATCAACACCAAACCCAAAGAATGTCCAAAAGTTCTTAATAATTCACCCTTGATATTGGTAAAGCCTTCCTTCCAAGAACGTCCCAATGCGCTTTCTAGGGAGCTGGTTAGTCCCAATTCGGCTATCGCGCAACTCTGAACTTTTCTCAAACATGTAGCCGATATAGATTGCTACCACATCAAGGAAATCTTAATCATCGATTAATAATTACGAATATCTAATCTCTTTGAAGTTCCATAACTTTGAGGCTAACACTTCTTATGATTTGGGGGTACTTCCGAGCATTCCAAAATCATTGACCTCGAAATAACGAGTCGACGCCTAAAATCAAGTTGGTCACACTGAAAGCGTGGGTATACTGTCAAATATTTCATTCTGGATATGCATTGTTGAGTTAAAGTTGACGCCTAACATGGCACTAAAGTTCCAATCTTACATTTCTAACAAACGAACCACAATATTTCCATTATTGCTGAAGATTCACCCGGGTGGCACACCCCCAACACATGCATGATGTCTACCAACCATCCATCAATTCAATTCCAGCCTTACGCAAGTAGCCACCCCAGACTTTAACACGAAGATTCGCCGAAACAGAATGATCACCACTTAATTAACTAAGAGAAAACATGAATCTAATACCTCAATTATTCATACGTGAACCTACTCATAAGGATGAAATCCACAATTCAAAACTGGCCACAAGTCGAATCGTCCGACGCTTCAATTCCCAAGGACTTCCCTAGCCCCTAATTACAACTCTTTTCACGATAGGGTTTTAAATCTATTACCCTAATGAGCTCAATGTTTTTTTTTCAACTACCATACCAGTTTGAAATTTTATAAAACTTTCAAATACAATGGTTTTATAGTAAACAATCGTATGTATAAAAATCCACTACCGTTTACTCGGTAGGTGTGCAGAGTGCAATAGCCACCACACATATAAAACCATTTCAAAAAGCCTTTAATCATTACTCACGCTAATAATGACAATAAATAAGGATATACAACAACCTTTTTCAAAGGAACCGCTATGGTCCCAGCATGCATAAATTTATGTCATGAATGAGAAATAGTTTTACGTACTAAAACAGTGTATAACAAAGCGTTTGTATAAAACTACCAAAGGAGAAATTCACGAAATCATATCCCCAAAAAATTCACATTTAACCATATAATTACATGAAATAAAAATTTCCAACAAGGCCCACATACGTTCGTTTATTTTTAAAAATTTTGTGAAATGATGGGTACATGCGATTTGTCAAACGTGGATAGATTTTAAATCGATTTCAAACTCTAGGTCGTGTAAATAAAATGTTCTTGACCAAAGATAGTGGCTACAAAGACATGCATATTAACAAATCAACATAATGCATTGCCTGAAACAATAACGATAAAACCGAGAATCAAAGAATACCCAATGCATCAGTAAAACACGAACCATCCTAGGTTTTTTCATAAGTTTACTCACGCTAAAAGTTAAATCAACTCACCCACTTAGTTGTATACAACGAAGTAAGCTTGCATAAAACTCGAAAGTGAACCCACACGACATTGAAACTCCCAAAATAGCACATGGGGTGACATCCACCAACAAAACTCTCATGAAATAAATTTCTCGACAACCCATAAACAACGCACACAAAGAACTTAGACTATGCATTTCAAGGTTCACCCATGCGTCGCGAACGTCGTAAAACTATATTCCATAAAACTTAGCAAACTCAAATGGAATATAACTCCCAAGAAAACTCAAACACTAAGATAGTGGAAGAAAACTCTCCGTCTAAGGCCTTAACATATGTGGAGGAGATCATTGGTGGAAATGGTTGGTTAAAGTCGCAAGTTACTCTTGAAGTGGTATGTGCAACCTAAGGTTGGGAGGCAACCGAGATCTTAATGTTAGGAAAATGATTTGATAAGGACTCGATGTTCATTCCGTCATCAGTAAAGTATGTTGAACCTTGAAATCTAGTTCTGAAGGCTCGTTATGAGAAGTACAGTAACAACCTTAACCAGAATGTAATCAGTTTCGTATACGAGGCAAGGCACCGTGGAAGTACCCCTTTTGGATAAAAAAACACATTGATCTTGCTAAAGGAGACGTTAGGTGTTTGGTCGATGCCAGATTTTGAGGACGAAATCTCTTTTAAGGTTGGGAGGATTGTAACCACCCGATTTTTGAAAAGTATCGTTTCAAATTAATACAGAAATCGGTATTTTAAGGGAAAAATAAGATATAGGATTTTGGAGTTGGATCCTATATTTTATAGTCTTGTTGGATGAAGGATTCAATTACGAGTCCAACGGTCCTTTCTAGAGCGAAAACGGAGCTATAACGAAGAAGTTATGACCAAAACAGTGATCGGGCATGCGACCATTGTCAAGTGGACGTCCGCATAGGGAAGCAAGTGGACGTCCGCATAGGATCTTCCGCGGAAGCAACATAAGTTTCGTTAGTTTTCGTCCTGAAGCATGTGGACGTCCGCATTGAGTCTGATGAAATTTTCACCCTTTTTCACCCTCAACTTTTCCCTCCTCTCTCTCATACTTTTACCCCCACATCTAGATCTGATCTCCCTCTCCCTCATTTAGATTTTCTCATCCAAAACCCCTAAATCCTTTCTCCTTCTCCATCTTTCCCTCCTAAATCAAACCCCACACCATTTTTATGAACCTTAACCTTTTTAGAACCATTTCACTTCATCTTCTACATCAAGTTTCTAGGGTTTCATCCAACTTTTTCTCCATCTTGAAGATTTGAAGTTTGTGGTTTATTTTGGAGATCTAGAAGAGGATTGTTGATGGGTTCAAGCTTTGGTGAAGGTAATCTTCTCTTCTCTTCAACTATGGAAATTAGGGTTTTGGTATAAGTTGAGATCTTCATGTTTAATATTTGGAGAATGATCCTATATGGTTGAATATGGGTATTTATGGTTGGAAATGTATGGATCTAGGTTTTTGGAAGTTTTTGGCTTAAGGATCTAAGTGTTCTTCAAAGGAGCTCAAGTTGGGTAAAATCTAGATTTAACCTAAATCTAGCAAGGTGAGTTCAAGTTGATTTGTGAAAACGTTGTAGATGCCAAATTGTCCATTTTAAAGTATTTCTGTGTTTTACATGAAATTATCAACTGTGAGTTATTTGGTAATTTTTGATTAATTGAAGTGTTTAGCTTTATAAACTTTGTAAAAACTCACATTTGGGATTTTTAGGCATTTTGATAAATAAGTCATGAATGAAGGTGTTTTGATAATTTATTCATAAATAAAGATTATTTGGGACAAAATACACTTTGTTGGAAATATGCATCATTTATGTAATGGGACGTTTTGAAGGAACGAATGTGTGAGTCCTTTGATTTTGGTTATTCCCGACTTTGGGAACATTTTAGAATTGGTAAACCTTTTAGTTTTGGGCCGAAGGCCAATTGTGATTTGAGAGACAAAGAATTTGGGAAAAGACGTATTTTGGTTTTGTAACCCTATTGGCTCACGTATTTTAGTCAATCATTCATTATGCCTTTTGGGGCTTGGTTTACACACAGATGGGTCTTTGGAACATTTGTCCAGTTTTGGTAGCTCGTTAAGGAACCTTGGACGTATGGTGTACTTAGTTGTATCTTATTTGAGAGTTCCATGTTTTGAATGTGTTAGTTCATTTGTTTGAGTCATGTAACGTTTTAGACTGTAATGCATTGGATCCATAGGCATAAGAGTCCGTTTTAGTGGGATCAATATCCCCGTATTGTAACTTGAAATAGGAATGGGGTCTTCTGACCACTAATTACAATTTTCTTGTGAACGAGCTTAACTGGGATGTTTTGGGAATTCCAAGGTATAGACCCAGAGGGGTTGAACTTGATGAGTGCACGAAAATTCCAAGGTACAGACCTAGAGGGGTTGAACTTGTTGATT
The DNA here is from genome assembly GCA_954870635.1 of Arctium minus. Taxonomy (NCBI): domain Eukaryota; kingdom Viridiplantae; phylum Streptophyta; class Magnoliopsida; order Asterales; family Asteraceae; genus Arctium; species Arctium minus. The sequence continues at coordinate 164,667,514 of OX941080.1, forward strand.
ATCCAAGCAATAGACATAGAGTTGTTGAGCTTGTTGGTTTGTTAGCTATAGACCCGGAAAGGTTGATGTTAATGAGTGTTTTATCCCTAAGTGATGCTCATATAACATGGATATATGGCTCAACTTTGTGTGCCCGCCACATTCGATGGAATTCGGGTCTCCCCCGTCACCGAAAGGTGTTATTTTGGATATTGAATTTTATTATCCATGTTTTCGGTGACGTTTTGGTTATATGGTTTTTATCCATGGTTTATGAGTTGAGTGTTATGCCCCACCCGTGTTTTGGGTGTTTCAGGATATAGAGTTTATCCGTGTTTCATAAATTAGGAGTCCACTTTCTATTATCCTTTTTAGTGGGTTTTGGGTTGAAATTAATTTACGAAAGAACATTTTATTTTGGGTCTTGGTCCTTAAAACAGTTTGGTTTGGAAAACGTTTATTTTGGTGTCTCCTTCGTTCAAAATGCATAGCATTGGAAAACGAGTCGTTTTCATATTTGAAGCATATCATTTTGAAAGACTATGATTTCAATTGCATTCTTCCTTTTAACAATATATTTATTAATGTTGAAAACTCTTGAACTCACTAGGCGTTAGCCTAACATTTTTATTTGTCGGCATGTGCAACAGGTTTCGTTGGGAATAGTCCTAGTGACACTGTGAAGAGAAAAGTCATAGTAGAGTGCCGAGAGGTGAGTAGCTTGGTGAAGTCTTCCGCTTTGGTTTTCTTTTTGAAGAGCAGCTTGTATTGGGGTTAAGTAGCACCTGACTTCGATTTAGTCATTGTTCATTACTGAAGTTAAATTTATATTGAGGTTATTTATCGAATTTTATATTTAAGGCATATTGAGTCTGACTTGTAGGAAGATGTGTTGTCTTTATTTGATGTTATATCGAAAATTTTCATTAGTTGCTCTTGCCAAATTCGAGGGTGTTACATGCATTCCTGTTTTCATTTTAATTCTCATTCCTTATAATGAACCAAATGGCCTCTTAATTATCCAAAATCGGGAAAAGTCTAAAAAAACCCAATTGACTTTAGTGTTTGGAGTGATTAAGTCTTTGGACAATTTTTTGGAACAAATAAGTCCTTAGACAATTCAAAACACACTAAGTAAATCCTTGGACTTTTAGAAACATGTTAAATACATCCTTATTACTTAAAAATTTAACTTGCAATAACAAGTAAAACTACAAATTGAAAAAAAAATGTCACATACTTTATTCCCTTACAAATAAAACAATGGGGAAATTAATTAAAGTAGTCAATCTCATCAATCAAATTCATTTTTAAACACTTTTCAAAGTCTGTTTTTAAAATGGTATAAGTTTACACATAAAAAAAAATTCCCTTAAGAATTTTTTTTGGCAAAAAAAAGAAAAAAAGAATAGAAAACATCTTTGTAATTTGTTATCTAATTTACTTTATATCTTCTACTTTTTTTTTCTTTTCATTTTAACCCTTTATCCGAAATACGGCTTAAGTGATGCACAAAGATTTGAGATAGTCTTTGATAACCATGTAGAGATACGGGTTTTGTATGATTTACTAATGTTCAAACGTCGGTCAAGATTTATATCACAAAGAGATTTGGGTATAAATCTTCATACTCGTATAACTTGATTTTTATGAACTTAGTTAAATCGGCAAGATTATGAGTCGGTAACAATGGACACTTTATGAGAATTTTGTAGGACCGGTCTATAAAAATCCACTTTTGAGAAATCGGGCTTTTTATAGACACTTCGTGCTATAAAGTGACTAACAATTTTGTTACTATGTATATCTTAAGGAAAACGTACACCCATACCCATTTTAGTTTCTTATTTAGTTTTTTTGTTGTTAAAAAGCACCAAACTCACTCAAAATATTTTCTTCTTCTCTAATTGAAATCGGTGTAGTGTCGACTTAGGACTCTAAACTTTGAAGTCCAATCCCTGTGGATACAATCTCGGTATATTTACCACTTTATTACTTGTAGCGATCATAATGTCGGTGTATACTTGCTCCCACACTGTGGACTATACGGTTTTCCGCTACCAAGTTTCATAGTTTCTCTTTCTCATATGAGACTCACCGAAAATGGGGGAGGTCGCCGGAGTGGGAGGACGTCGCTGGAACTGGAAGTGGACGGTGACGGTGGATCGAGAGAGAGAGAGAGAGAGAGAGAGAGAGAGAGAGAGAGAGAGAGAGAGAGAGAGAAGGAGAGAGATAATTAATGAAGTAGGTTTTTTCCTAAAAATACGAAATTTGTAAAAAGACAGAAATACCCTTGGGTTGCATGGTTTGTATTAATAAAAAGTTTCTACTTGAAGGAGCCTCTATAAGATTAATTTGTAACCATAAAGGTATAAAGTGTAAGTATTAAAATTAATTCGTATATATTTATGATATTGAATAATAAAAGATTAAATTCAAAAACAATCTTGAGTTCATTTTGAACGTATTGACGAAACGATTATAATGATGTAATTTGTAAAAAAAAACTAAAATTTTGATATATTTTAGTTAATATATGCTTGTGTGCGTTAATATAATAAAATGAAAAATCAAAAAATAATGGATATAAAATAAATTAAATAACTAATTGTAACTTTATAAGGATTCAAAATATAAATTTTTTCCAAAACTATAAGCAGAAAGTGAATTTTTACACATAATTTTTTTTACGTAAGGATGTTTTTTATTTTTTTATCTTTTTGGGAAAAAACACGAAAAAAATATTTTGCGCAAACTTCGGCTATTTTAGGAGAAAACTTTGAAAAGTGGTTAAAATTAATTTGGTTGATGAGATTGACTATTGTAGTTAATTTACCCATTTTTAATTTGTATAAGGATAAAGTGGGTGACATTTTTTTTAATTTGTAGTTTTACCTGCTATGTAGGTTGCAAGTTACATTTTTAAGTAATAAAGATGTATTCAATAGGTTAGGGAAAAGTCTGAAAAAACCCAACAAACTATCTAATTTTGAATGGTTAAGTCCTTAAACTATTTTTTGAATGATTAAACCCTTAAATTTTCTAAAACCGGTTAAATACATCCTTGTAACCTGTAAAAACAAGTTAATATGATAAAAATTTAGGAAAAGTCTATAAAAACCCAACAAACTATCTGATTTTGAATGATTAAGTCCCTGAATTTTTTTAGCAAATAAATCTCTAAATTTTTTTTTTAAATCTTATTACCAAATAAATTCTTGAACATTTTTTGAGGAAATAAATTCCAAACTTTTTTTAAGAAACAAAATCATGAACTTAATTTTAAACCAATAAATCCAAAAAAAAAATTATGCATGAACAGAAAAATATATACAAATCCACTCATTGACAATAAAGCCATGAACAATTAAAGAGAGAAAACGTATATCATTTTTATTACTAATTTCGAATAATTCAATTATGCCTAAAATATAAATAGATGTATACAAAAATTATATTAATCTTTTCACTAAATATACCAAAAAACCGTCAATCATTTCATAAAATGTACCAAAAAACACATATTTTCATGAAATATACCAAAAAAACGCTCATCCCTTCACAAATATATAAAAAAAATGCCCTATATGTTTATCCTTCTAACAGGAATATATTAAAAGTTATCTCATTTGTAATAACAAAGTAATGTTTAATTTAAAGTAAGAGTCTAATCAACCGTTTGACTTTAATGTATACACTACTAGAAAAAAGATCATTTCCGACGGCAAAATCCGTCGGAAATCCGTCGGAAAATCAAATTACCGGCGGATTTCTGACGGATTACGCTGTCAGAAAATGTCCCGCCAGAAAATGGATTTTCCGACGGATTTCCGACGGATTTATCATTTCCGACAGATTTTTCCGTCGGAAATCCGTCAGAAATTAAGTTCCCATTTTTTTAAAAAAGTCAAATTAATCAACAAATTCTTAATCTGATTAATTAGTTTCCGACGGATAAAAATTTATTAATTATTTTGTTTTTAACCGTTTATTTATTAAAAAAATATAAAGAAAATTTTTAAAAAAAGAAAAACAAATTTCCAACGGAAAATCCGTCGGTAATTCCACCAGAAATCCGTCAGAAATTTGTTTTTTTTTTAAATTGTTTTTTAAAATTATTATTTAAAATATTTATTTAAATTATCCGCCGGAAAACTGTCGGAACTTTCCACCAGAAATTCACCGGAAGTTTTTTTAAAATTATAATTGAAATATTATAAAATTATTTTTGTTTATTTTCACTGACAGAATTATCCGCCGGAAATTAACTAAATATATATAAAAAAATTAAAAATTGATTTTAAAATTTTAAAATTTTATAAATCAAATATGAGAGTTCATTGCAATAATTACACGTTATAAATACAGCTCATGAAGTTCAAATCCGGAGGGAAAACTTGATTAGATGAAATGCGAAAAGCTAATTATACATGATCTGTTGTCCTGTACACTGACCAAGCTAGAGGTTAGAATTCATTTAGCCATGTCCTTGGTGCCATCAATCGCAGCGGTAAGTTGTACAACCATGTCCTTGGTGCCATCAAATATAAGAAGAACTTGCACAAAAGGAGCCAACTTCTTCGTTTCTTCCAATAGCTCCGCAGAACAAGTATAAGAAGGCAAAACAAGTATAAGATAACAAAGACTAGATATCATTCTGCACATAATTTTAGTCAGAAGACAACTTTCATAATCTGAAATCATGAAAATATATAACATTTTAGGAATGCAAGTGACAACTAGCAACCTAACGACTTACAGTATTCTCCCACATGGTTTGCTATCAACTATCGCAAAAGTCGATTTAATTAGCAATGGCCTAAGCCTACATCAAAGGCAAATGAAAACTCAAACCAAAATATGAAAACCTTAATAGCTATACAGATCATAAAAGGGAAATAAAGGTCAATTGCTAATTCTTCATCATTGAGATTCATGCTAATTCAAGATGTGAAATGTGTAAATAAATAGGTAGTATGCAACCAATCATAAATCATAATAGGCGATATCATGCCATGCCATAAACATGTAACAAATCAACAAGATAATCAACATCATATGCCTCAGATACTCCAAGGTTGAACAAGGGAATTATGCCAATTTATTTATTTATTGAATTAACCACTCATTTGAACACTACAAACATGAGACATTCCTAGTTAAATAAGTTGAAACAAACTTGATCCTTAGCACACACAAAACCATGTAATTATGCATCAATAAACACCCAAATTCTACATCTTCTATTACCTCTCAGTTTCAAAATGTTCTATAAATATAATATGTTGTTATAGTTTAATGTAAAATATCATTTCCAACCGCCAAACAAACACAAATTAACAAGACTAGGGCTTCATATAATAACATTTTAACCAGATAAATCAATAGCTTGCAAGTAGCGTACATTACATCAAACTCAAAATATTTTCACACATTGCATGACTCATAACTCACACAGTGCATCTATCAACTTGGAAAGGAAAAAAAAGAGCATTCTTACATTTTTCAAGCTTCTCTGTACCTTTTCTTGCACCCTCTTCAAGCCATAAGTGATGAATCATATCCCTCCGTTGTCTTTTTTTTATCAATTTTTATATGTTGACAACCAAATAAGATAAATAAAACAACCCAAAATTAGTTGATACTTGATAAGAACTGAGATTAGAGAATGTATCGAATGAATCTGTTAATTCTAAACTAAAATCATGAGTTACTATTACCTTCTTAATGAAATAATCGATGCTTGATACTTGATACCACTTTTTCCTGGCCAAAACTACCACCTCCGGCGACATAAACGTATAAACCTTCAAATCAGACTTGAAATTTCTAGTCACAATCTTCAAATCTGAATACATATAAACCTTCAAATCAGCAGCTGAACAACTCACCGTTGTCGTTGGGAGGTGAAATATCATCCCTAAACTGACTATGGCTATGGACGACGCTACTACTCGTGGATGAAATCCCAACACCAATACAAGATTACTTGTATTGGTTGATATCCCTACAATAATCATCACAACACAGAAACAAACAGATTAAATATAGAAATTCCCAAATTGGTAAAAGTATCGAAATTCCAACCACAATAAATAGAAAACCCATGTCATAATTTTACACAAACATCAAAATTGAAGAGATGGATTAATAAACCTGTAGTTGAAGAAGGTAGTATTAGCGGATATGGTAGAATTGGCATTAACAGGAGCAGCAACTTGCATACAATCTTCCATCTTTGGGTAGTTTGGAGACATTCATGGCGACAAAGGCATTGAATTAGAGAAGGGGCCGGTTCTTGTATCCTGGGAAGGGGAGGCGTGGGTTTGGGGGGATAAAAATTAGGGTTTGGAAGGGATAATAAGAATTTGGGGTTTGGGGGGAAATAAAAAAAGGGTGGGGTTTTTGGGGGGGATGAATTTTTTTTGGGGGGAAACCGGGAAAGAACAAAAAAAGTGGGTAGAGTTTTGGAAATTTTGAATTGTTATTTTAAAAAAGTAAAATCTATCTTTTGGATACCTTTTTTTGCGTTTAAAAAAAAATAATTCACTTTTTCTATAATAATTTAAATATTTTAGATTTAAAAATAAAAATGAAATTTATTTTAATTTTAAAAATGAAGTAATTATTTTTGGATAAAAAATAAGTATTCATGTCAATTTAATAATATTTATCTTGTATTCATACGTCTTAATCCATTTGATTATTAGTTAATTTTTCGGGTTCAAAAAGTTTTAAAAGTATTATTATAATACTAAAAGATATCTATGTATGATGTATGTATGTATATGAATGTATGTGACGGATATATGTATAGTATATATATATATATATGTATGTAGATGTACGTATGTGTATAGTAGAATAGTAGATATATGTATGTATGTAGTTGATGTATATGTAGTATAAATGTATATATTGGGCATTTATGGACTTTAGTGGTTATTAATGAACTTGATTGGGCCATCATAGGTTTCAATTAGGGTGATCAAAAAAGCTGTTGAACCGCTTAAACCGGACCGTTTTTTGGCGGTTTGAGCGGTCTGGTGACCAATATAGCCTATTAAACTCCAATTTAACCAGTTTAAACCCAATATAACACATCAAATCCCAATAGAATAATTTAAGCTCATTGTGATCGTTAGTGACTTATTAAGACCCAAACACACAAGTGATGACTTATTACGTGCTTGTGTACACGTATCGGGTATATAGATTCATGTGTTGTGTATTAGGGTCAATTAGACAACTATGAACCATTAGACCCTAATATGAACCACTAAACCACCATTATAGCCCAATATGACATGACTTATTAAAACCCAATAACACAAGTGGTGACTTATACCTATTTGTGTACACGTATCGAGTGCATGGATGCATGTGTTGTTTATTAGGGTCAATTAGACAACTAAGAACCATTAGACCCTGATATGAACCACTAAACCACCATTATTACCCACTGTGATATTTTATGACTTATTAAGGCCCAATAACATAAGTGGTGACTTATTACGTGCTTGTGTACACATATCGGGTACATAGATGCATGTGTTGTGTATTAGGGCCAATTAGGCAACTATGAACCATTAGTCCCTAATATGAACCACTAAACCACCATTATAGCCCAATATGATATTTTACGACTTATTAAAAACCAATAACACAAGTGGTGACTTATACATGCTTGTGTACACGTATCGAGTGCATGGATGCATGTGTTGTGTATTAGGGTCAATTAGACAACTAAGAATCATTAGACCCTGATATGAACCACTAAACCACCATTATTACCCACCATGACATTTTATGACTTATTAAGGCCTAATAACATAGGTGGTGACTTATACGTGCTTGTGTACACATGTTGAGTGCATAGATGCATGTGTTGTGTATTAGGGTCAATTAGAACCCATTAAAGGTCAGTAGAGCCATCAAAGCCATTATGATCATTGTTGGCTTATTAAGGCCCAATATAACCTAGTAAACCCAATTGAACTGATTTAAGTGCAATATAGCCGATTTAAGCCCAATAGAACCATCAAAGCCCAATAAAGCCCATTATGATCATTGTTGGCTTATTAAGGCCCAATATAACCTAGTAAACCCAATTGAACGGATTTAAGCCCAATATAGCCGATTTAAGCCCAATAGAACCATCAAAACCTAATAATGCCCATCAAAGCCCATTATGAGCATTGTTGACTTATTAAGGCCCAATATAACCTAAAAAACCAACTGAACCGATTTAAGCCTAATTGAACTTAATTGAGCCCAACAGAACCGATATAAGATCAATATAACCCATCAAATCCTAATGGAACCCATCAAAGTCTGTTATGATCGTTGTTGACTTATTAATGCACAAACACACAAGTAATGACTTATTATGTGCTTATTTACACGTATCGACTTCATAGATGCATGTGTCGTGTATTCGTGTCAACTAGACAACTAAGAACCATTATACCCTGATATAAGTCACTCAACCACCATTATTGCCCAATATGACATTTTATGACTTATTAAGCCCAATAACACCAATGGAGACTTATTATGTGTTTGTATGCACGTATCTACTCATAGATGTATATGTTGTCTATTAAGGTCGAAAAAAGAACTAAGAACCATTATATTACAATACAAACCACTAAATCACCATTATATCCTAATATGATGTTTTATAACTTATTAAGGCTCACCTTAACACCATATGTGACTTATTACGTGTTTGTGTACAAATATTTAGCACATATATGCGTGTACTGTGAAGTTGCTTACATAAGAAAACTAAACCACCACAGCTTCAATACGAACCACTAAGACACAATAAAAATAGACTGAGACGATTTTTGAAAAAAAAAACACAAAAACGTAATTTATAATTAAATAAAAAATTAACTTTGGAATTTTAATTAAATTTAAAAAATAACTTTGATTTTTATTTTTTTTCATTTTAAAACATTTTCTTACATTAATGGTTAAGATATAAAGAATTTAAAAAAAATCGAATTAATTTCCGACGGATTTTCGACGGAATTTAATTTAATTTAAAATTAAATTAATTTCCGTCGGAAATCCGTCGGAAATTAATTCGATTTTTTTATATCATGATTTTTAGGAAGGATTTTAAAATATATATATTTTTTAAATTGAACGAATTTCCGACGAATTTCCGACAGAAATAATTTAATTTAAAATTAAATTAATTTCCGTCGGAAATCCGTCGGAAATTAATTCGATTTTTTTAATTATTTTATATTAATTTTGTAAGGAAATCCATTGGAAATTAATTTAAGAAAATCTTATTTAATTTTAGATATTTATAATTTAAGAAATGGTTTTTAAAAGTTAATTTTCTTAAAATTTTAATTTTTATTATGATTCTAATTTTAATATAATATTAACAATTTAATATAGTTTTGAAGTTTAAATTAATTTAATTTAATTTTGAATTTTTTATATTAAATTTCGACGGTTTTCCAACGGAATTGAATTTAATTTTAAATTAAATTAATTTCTGTCGGAAATCCGTCGAAAATTAATTCGATTTATTTATTTTTTTTGAACCATTTTTTTAGAAAACATTTTAAAATAAGATTTAAAAAATAAATATGAGTTATTTAAAAAAAAAATTAAAAAATGAATTATTTTTCGACGGAAAATAATTTAATTTAAATTTAATTTATTTTCCGTCGAAAAATAATTCGTTTAATATTTAAGAAATGATTTCTAAAATTGACTTTTTAAAATTTTGAATTATAATTATAATTTTGTAATTTAATTACAATTCTAAATTTTAATATAATTCCATGAATTTAATATAATTTTAGATTTTGATATAATTTTGGAATTTTATTTTAAATTAATATCGATCGGAAATCCATCAAAAATTAATTTAAGAAAATCTTATTTAATTTTAGATATTTATAATTTAAGAAATGGTTTTTAAAATTTAATTTTCTTAAAATTTTAATTTTTATTATGATTCTAAATTTAATATAATATTAACAATTTAATATAATATTAACAATTTAATATAATTTTGAAGTTGATATAAGTTTGAATTTGAAATTAATTTAATTTTGAATTTTTTATATTAATTTCCGACGAATTTCCGACGGAATTGAATTTAATTTTAAATTAAATTAATTTCAGTCGGAAATCCATCGGAAATTAATTCGATTTTTTAATTTTTTTCTTAACCATTATTTTTAGAAAATGTTTTAAAATAAGATTTAAAAAATGAATAAGAGTTATTTTTAAAAAATTAAAAAAAAGTAATTATTTATAGAAAATGTTTTAAAATAAGAATATTTTATTGAAAAAATTCAAATTATTTTCCGTCGGAAATCCGTCGGAAAATAATTCATTTTTTAATTTTTTTTAAAAATAACTCTTACTTGTAGAAAATGTTTTAAAATAAGTTTTTTTTTGAAAAAAAGGAATTAATTTCCGACGGATTTCTGACGGAAAATTATTTAACTATAAATTAAATTAGTTTCCGTCGGAAATCAATGAAATTAATTTAATTACTTTCTTATTTGTCTTGTTAGTTACTAATTTATTTAATTAAGTAATTTTAATCTCATTTAAACAAATATCCGTCACAAATCCGTCACAATATTAAAGAGAATATAAGTTTTTTTTTTTTTAAAATTCAGTGACGGATTTGTGGCGGATTTTCGACGGATTTAAAGCAATGTTGACTTTTGTTGACTTTTTTGGAATCCGTCAGAAATCCGTCGAAAAATTTTCCGACGGAAAATCCGTCAGTGAAAGTCCTTTTTTTAGTAGTGATACCATTAACTAAGGGGTCGTTTATCCAAAACATTTACCCGGTAAGTGCTTACCGGTAAAAATCGATACCCTAACTTATTTTACCGGGTAAGATTGTAGTCTATCAAAAAACTATCGCGTGCAACAATTTACCCGGTAAGCGTTTACCGAGTAAGAGTCGTCACCTCCACTTACTGGGTAAGACTCTCCATCCTTATATCGTTCTTACCGGGTATGATTCTCGGCACTTGCGATGTTCATCCGGTAAGGTAAACGATCCAGTAAGCACCTACTGTAGTTTTTTTTTTGGTATATTTGTGAACGGATTGACGTTTTTTTGGTATATTTTGTGAAATGATTGACGTTTTTTTTTTGTTATATATTTTGTGAAAAGATGAGAATAATTTTTGTACAATTATACGTATCTATTTATGTTTTAGACTTTTAGGCATAAATTTTGAATGATTCGGAATTAGTAATAAAAATGTATATTTTTTTCTCTCTTTAATTGGTTCATTTTGCTATATTGTCGGTGAAAGGAATTATATATATTATTTTTGTTCATGCAAAAAAAAAAAGATTTATTTGTTCAAATTTAAGTTCATGATTTTGTTTCTTCAAGAATAGTTTGGGATTTATTTGTTTAAAAAAGTTCAATAATTTATTTGGTAAAAATTTGAGGAAAAAGTTTAGAGATTTATTTGTTAAAAAAAATCCAGGGACTTAAATATTCAAAATCAGATAGTTTGTTGGGTTTATTTAGACTTTTCCCAAATTTTTATTACATTAACCTGTTTTTACAGGTTACAAGGATGTATTTAACCGGTTTTAGAAAGTTTAAGGGTTTTATCATTCAAAAAAATAGTTTAGGGACTTAATCATTCAAAATCAGATAGTTTGTTGGGTTTTTTCAGACTTTTCCCCAATAGGTTACCAAAAGTCCAAAGATTTATTTAACAAGTTTTGAAATGTCTAAAGACTTATTTGTTCGAAAAAATTGTCCACAGGGTCGTTCCAATATTGGAACGACCTGTTACATCTATATTAAAACTATTGCTCGATAGATAAGTAATAAATAAAACAAAATGTATATCTTTATGACCTTTTTTAATAGGTGAATCTCTTTTATGACCCTTTGCAACTAACGATATGTCATTTTAGAATCCAAAGAATCCCAATTTCTTGGATCAAATATAACAAAATTAATAAAGGCATCATCAATATCAATAGCATCATTAGCATTATTAGTAACTTTAGCTCCTTTTTATGAAAAATCGTCTCCTCAATTCTCTTTTTCTTTTTACGTTTTTGACATCTAGAATCATGTTTCTAACTCTAGAACACATGATGAAATACTACTAAAACAAATTAACAAGTAGCAAACAGTGAAGAGTCAAACAAATAATAAATTAAACCAATAAACCCAATCAAGAAATTCAGAAATCAGGAAACAAATCAAAAATTTAACCGATTTTATAGTTGATTTTCTAGGAATTCGACCGTTTTTAACTCATAAAAACCGAATAGTCGAACAAAACTAGTCGTTGTAGAAAGAAATCTTACTTCGGATGTTATTGCAGTTGCCATTGGAAGAAAAAGCGACTAAGACGAGAAGGATTGAATCATGATTGAAGGAATTCATGATCTGAATCGACGATTTAGGAAAAAAGAGGATTAGAGGAAGCGCTGCAGTTTTGTTTAATCGACCGAGTAAAGATAAGGGAGACATATCTATGGAGTGGGCCCTAAAATTAAAACCTAATAAGATTGATTGGGCTTAAAAAAATATAATATATAATTAAAAGTTAAAACTAAACAAAATTTTGGGCCCCAAGTATTTTGGGGGGCCTGTACACTTGAACACCAATGCATACCTCATTGCACGACCCTGATTGTCCATAGACTTAATCACTCTAAACACTAAATTCTATTGGGATTTTTTGAACTTTTCTTCCAAAATGAGATAATTCGTTTAGTGTTAAAGGGAAAAACAAATGAAACAACAATATGGAGAGAATAACAATAAGACAGAGAGAAGAAGTTTATATTTCTCATTAATCATAAGCCCTTTAAATAGGGATGAGTTACAAGTAGATAGCTATAATAGAAATCAGTTCTAATTTATCCCTAATATGTTTATCAGTATCTATATCTCTATCTCTATCGTCACATCCTTTAGACGATGTCATACTTATCCTACAACACTCCCCCTTGTGTCGAGTTAAAGGAGTGGTGGTGCACAGTTGTTGCCTCGTTAAAACCTTACGCCAAAATAAAACCCAGTGGGAAAAAATAAAAATATGACGAAGGAAAGAGTACAACGCACCAGCTTCTTTGCAATACATAGACTTATCCTTAAGTCTAGTTTTCTCTTAGATTCATACTTTAATCTTGAGAGTTAGGAAAGCATGATGGTATATAAACAGTTGCCTCACTAAAACCTTATACCAAGGAACAAAACCTAATGGGAAAAATAAAACCTTGGTTGAAGGAAAGAACACAACAAACCAATATCAAATATATAGTAGACTCCCCCTTTTGTCTACTACTCCCCCTGATTCGTGCATTAATCAAGGGAGTTTGGAAAACATTTCTATTTACTTTCTACACATTTCCCAATATATGGTTTTAGGTAATGACTTGGTAAAATATGTCACATTCTTTTGACACCTTACTTGATTCACTTGAATCTAAAGGAGAGTATTTTATTGTTGATTGTATAGAAACTTAAGCAGAATGTGCTTTGTGTTATTACCCCTGATGTATCTTATGTTCATTTCTTCAATATATGATGCATCATTTCCATATATACAAGTAGGATACTGGTTGAACCCAAAATTACTAGCTCCTATAATATATGTAATGATAGTCCTTAATCATATACATTCTTTAATTATTTCATGGAGAGTAATATTATTGGATTGGTTCAAGGAGGTAGTTACAAGGGTTTGCTTAGTTTACTTCCAAGCAATCGATGTGTTCCTTGTGGTAATTGTTTATCCAGTTTGGGAACAACCTTTGTATGGGTCAGACATATACCTAATATCAACAAACACATACCAAGACATTGTTTGGTGTTTTTCTATAAGAGCTAGTACTTTTGCTGCTTATATTCTAAGTAGGTATTGAAGTTCCATTATCAATCCCATTTTTCTTTCTATAGGGAAAGTATAAACCAATGTCAATGGTTCCAAAAGATTAATTTGATATCATTCCAATGACTTTGCGTTGGCGCTGAGCTAAATCTAGCTAACAAGTTCATTGAGAAATATAATATATGGTCAATTGTATTATGCTAAGTACGATAATGCACATATTGTACTTAGATAGGGAATTCTAACTCCCAGCATTTTTCGTCATCATCCTTTAGACGAAATGGATATTTCCTTATATCCGACACTTCGGCCGATCATGGGAGTGCTAACCGGATGCGCTTTGTCCATATTAAATTGCCTGATTATTTTCTGGACATATGCGATCGGTGAATTAATATTTCACAAACTCGGTGTCCTAGCTCAAATATCTAGACAAAACCAAGTTTTCCCAAGATCTTTCCTCTCAAAATCAGATTTCAAGTAGCTTGTGGTTCCTCTCATTTCATCAAGAGTGCCTATTATGTTCATAACATTGACATATAGAGCTACTTTGAAAATCTGGAACTTGTTTTCCATAATAAATACGCAAGAGAACAGTTCATCGTTCTTATATATCATTTCCCAATCAAGTATTCCATTAGGCGGGTATACCACATCCGCTTAGATTGCTTTAATTTATAAAGTGGGCGTTTCAATTTTATTGCAAACGCATTTCGTGGTTTAGAGTTACTTGATTTTGGTAATGTAATATCATCAAGCACTTTTATATATCTCTAAATCTAGATCCCCGTAGAGATATGTGGTAACCACATTCATGAGCTGCATTTCCAGTCCTTCGGAAACTACTGGGCTAACAAATTATTCGGATGTCATAACATCCATCATGAGAGAGTAAGTCTCCTCGTGGTCAATCCAGGGCGTTGTGAGAAACCTTGCGCCAAATGAGAGTCTTACATATTAGGACTTCATTGTTCTCGTTACGTTTTCTGACAAAGACTCAGTTATGTCCTACGGGCTTTACACTTGGTAGGTTAGCACTACCTGACCAAATACCCGACCCTTTATCAGAGAATATAATTATTTCTGGATTGTTTATTTACATTTAGGCCAATATGCTATTTGTTGATATTATTCAACTGAGCCTGGTTCGATGTCGTCGTGCTCGATCATCTTATGAGCCATCGTATATGCGAATAAATCATCATTGATTATATATGATCTGTCCATCGACTCATATGTACTCTCATAATTCATTTGAGATTAATATTCATCTCTAGAATCAATATTAACTTCGGAACGTCCTCCAGTGATGATTCATGGACATAATTATAATTAGAGACAATCTCATGAGAGTTTTGTGTATTGATGATAAATGGATGTGCATAACTATTCTCTTCCTTTAGAATAGTATCCATCGAACCAAGTAGCTTCCACCACTTCCATTTGGTAGCTACAACCTCAACCACACATCCACTATATGTGATTGCAACGCACTTTCCAATGGCGGTGTGCCCCTGTTGGGGACTTTATAACCTTGCGAGTATATTTGCAGCTCGTATATGTGATATTGTCACTTTCAGAATAACATTAAACGTATCAGGTATCGAGTCTGATTCGTTTGACTTCAACATTACGTTGTGAAGTTTTAGGGATCAAAATGAGACAGAGTGGGAATATTCAATGACACTTCCTGTCGTTCCCATGGAAAATCCTTTTTCCTATCTCCCCCTAACGACGGGAAGACTGTCTCATGAAAGTGACAACCCGCAAATCTCGCGGTAAAGAGATCACTAGTCAAATATTCTAATTAGCGGATAATTGTTGGGGATTCATATCCAACATATACCAAGTCGTCTTTACGGACCCATTTCGATGCGCTGTGGGGGCATAATTGACACATATACTATAGAACCAAATATGCGTAAATGTAAACTATCAAGCTTATATCCAGTTACCAACTGGTACGCATGAGGTTGGTTAGCAAGTAGTGGGTCTAAAAACGAAAAAAAACTGCATATAATAATTGCATAACCCAAGATAGATGTGGGTAAATTGGTGCGCATTACTAATACCCTAGATGTCATCATATTCTTTTGATAACAACTTTATGAGACCATTTTAGATATACACATGGGGTATAGGAAACTCTACACTGATTCTAATACATATGCAACTAACATCAAATCCTTTTGATGTAAATTCTCCAGCATTACAAGTCATGTAGACTTGATGAAATAATCATGGTGGTGAGCCCTTAAACGTAAAACTAGTGCTAGGAGTGCAGTATTTCATATGGACAATAATACGACATGTGTTTATCGTGTCAAAACCAGAACCATAAAGTACTTTAATGGTCCGCATTCTGGATGTTTATGTCCATAAATATCATATTGTATTCGTTGTAACAATGGAATATATTTGTATTATGTCCTTAGCTTTAGGATGGTCTCATTCCTTTCTTGGCTAAGGATCAGGGAATACAAAAGTTTAGGTATTCGAGAGGGCGTATTATGATGGCGATGTTGCTTCTTATGCTGCAGAAGTCAACAGTTGCAATTTGCCTTTCACTCGAAAGAGAATCTGTCTATGTGTATTTTGCAATACACGGATCACTATGTCATAACCATGGTGTCCCACTTGGTCATGTCGAAACATATATGTGTCATTCCCCCAAAGTTCTTTATTGGTGACAAAAAATGTTTCAATGACCCAATAATCTTCTAGTTTGACACATTAGTTTCCATGATATATGTTTCCTTTCATATTCACTAGAACTTATGTATATATGCTCATTTCCATTTGAGACAACTATCTTTACAAGGTTCCTATTAATCTTGTACCAACAAGAAAATGACAGTCCATCGTCTAAGTATTTGGTTTGAGGAAATTTATTAATTCAATGAATAATAATCTATTTCTTGTATGAGATGTCATAAAAACAATCAAGTTCTCCTCGATACATTCCTACACGGAACGAAGAACATTGAGAGTTTTGTTTTGTTTTTGATGCATTTCTTTACATGTATAATGGTTATAAACTCGAGTGTATATTTTGCAGAATCAATTAATTTGATAATTAAAACACATTCAAATGTAATTATATTCAACTAATCTTAGATATAATATATTTCATTTTCAATTTGTTCCCTTTTCGAAAGAAACACTCTTTAGTGTATTTCTTATGTGACTGTCCATTATCACCTGGGACAGTAGTTATATCTCTACTCCAGATTGTGAAAAATCATTCCTGACTCTTACCAAGACCCTGACCCTTTCTAGGGTCTCGTCCACATGGTGCAGAAATGTCACATGTGTGAAATTGTTTTTAACTCACAATCCTTTGGAGTTGTTTCCACCTCTAACACTTTCATTATTGATATCGGGAATTTTCTTTATCCCGACATATGTGGTGTTATTCGAAAGAACCTTGTTATGTCTCTCAACCACTTACAATAGGTTGATGAGTTTGTCTAAAGATTACATTCCAACTTATATTGGTTCATTAATATTTACTTATATATGAAAGGTGGAAATAATATTAGGAATCATGTCATCTTCTGTGAGTTGCTTGCCACAGAGATTGAGACGCGTTTTGGATATAACATTTCTTTGTTGAAATCAGTTACCTTTTTGTAATCGAGTGAGTGGGTTTCATTCCACTGTACGATTAGTTCGGGAAGTACATATTCATAAGTACTCCCGAATATCCCTTTCGGAACATCCCACATTTCTTTGGGGGTTTCTAGTAAAGGTATCCTATGAAACTTAGGATTTATATGTCGTCTCAAAACATGAGGGTATTTGTTTGTACCTTTTCAAGAGGTTGGTTTTAGAGTCAATGAAGAGTTGATGAACTTTAGGTATTTTCTTGTACCTTTTCAAAAGGAGGTTTATTTACTCATTTATGATACTCAGATTCTTTTGAGTTTACGACGTTGATTTTGGGATGCGTTGTTTCAACCATTTACATATATAAAGGATAATATATGATTTTCTTTTTTGTAAGAAAATGGATTATGGTTATGAAATTTCATTATCATAACAATATTGGATTTTTGTATGCTTTAATTTTATTGATAATACTTCATCAATATTTCAATTTGCGAAAAAGAAACCACTCAATTTATTGGATTTCCAGGTAGTAGGGGAATCACATGGATTTCTTAAGTCCCTACAAACCTTAAGGTTGTTTACACCCGTTTGACAAAATCCAGTCGATATCTTGTGATTTAATTAATTTAAATATAACATTTATTATAGAGCATTTGGAAAGATGCCAAAATGACTATGAGTTTGGCATATGAAGCCAATTTTAATATTTTAATACCTTAATAGTATTTTTGGAGCTTTTGGTAAAAACCAAAATATATGGGGTTGGAAGTGTAACTTCCAAAGATTAATTATATAGTCTAAAATTATGAGTAGAAACTCAAGATAAATGTTTGAATTTTGTTATAGGATAAATGTGTCATCGTCTAAAGGATATGACGATAGAGATAGAGATAGTGATAGAGATAGAAATATAATATATCAGAGTTAGATTAGAACTAGAATATCTAGTTATCTACATGTAATCAATCCCTATATAAAGGGTTTATGATAATGAGAATTTACAATCTTTTATTCTCTCTATATTGATTGTTCTACAACACGTTATCAACACGTGCGCTCAATCAAACATTTTACAAAAGTTATTCATGTATTTCATAAACGAAAGTAATCGCATTGCATTGAAAGATTTTGTCAAAACGGATGTAAATAGCCCTAAAGGTTTGTAGGGATTTAAGTAATCCACGTGATTCCCCTCCTTACCTGGAAATCCAAAAGTGTTTTTGCAATTTATTTTTGAATATTGAGATACTAAGATAACATTTTCAGCAACAGAAATGTTTGAAATACAATCTTATATTGCCATGATAATGAAATTTCATGTGCATCCTATTTTTTTCCCCTCATAAAATAAGAATACCTTATCTCTTGTTTATGTAGATGGCTGAACCAACTTGCCCCGAATTTGATATCCTGGATTCAGAAGGACTTGAATACCACATATGGGTATCCGATGTAGAAACCACCTTCATTGGCAAGGATTATAGCTACACAATCAACCCCCTACTGACCCTAAAAACAAACCGTCAGAAAAGGTACAAGCAAATGCCTTAATGTTCTTGAGACGACACATCGATCCCAGTCTTCAATGGGAGTACCTTCAACTGAAAACCCCCAAAGAACTGTGGGATGCACTAAAAGGAAGATTCGGGAATATTCATGACTCTTTACTTCCTGAACTAATCGTACAGTGGAATGAAATCCGCCTACTCGATTACAAAAAGGTAAATGATTTCAACAAAGAAATGTTGCGTCTCAAAGCATGTTTAAACTTTTGTGGAAAAGAACTCACAGAAGACGACATGATTCAGAAAACACTTTCCACTTTCCCTACATTTGCAATCATACTAATGAATCAATATCGATTGGAGTATGACAGTAAAAGAATTACAACCTTTAACAAACTTATCAACCTACTGCAAGTGGCTGAAAGACACAATGAGGTTCTTTTGAATAACAACGCTAGACTTGTCGGGACAAAGAAAATTCCTGAATCCAATCATGCAAGCGTTAGAGGTGGAAAGAACTCCAAAGGACGGAGAGTTAAAAATACTGAATCACACGCACGTGGAAACTATCCATCACGTGGACGTGGTCGTGGACAGGGTCATATGCAGGGCCATGGGCGTGGGCGTGGACAAGGGCGCGACAATAGTTGTGGTGGATTTTACAATTCATGGCACAAAGATGCAACTGCTGGACCAAGTAATCAAGGTCACTCTAAAGGAAAAGCACCAATGGTCGATTCTGCCAAAAGAGCAAGAGAAGGAAATGAACCTTGCTATAGATGTGGCATCATTGGACACTGGTATAAGAATTGTCGAGCAAGCGACAACATAGCCGCCACCTACAAAAGATATAGGGAATCCAAAGAAAAGGAATCTCACTACCTTGAAGAAACAAGTGATCTCCCAGAAGCCAACTTAACAGTTGCAGATTTCACCAATAAGAAAAGCAATAATTCATCGCTCGAGCTCCCAGATTTTGACTAATTTTCCTACCGTTTTCATTCATAGTTACTGAGACACTATTTGTTATTTTTTTCTTCTTATTATTATTTAGCGGACTTAATTTATTGTTTGAATTGATAAATCTTATTTTGTGTCTATCTAAACCATTGATGTAAAGGAATACGTCAAAGCAATTAAATATTCTCCGTTCCTTGTAGGAATGTATAGAGGAGAATTGGAGTGCTTAGTTGACTGTGGGACTACCCACACAATACTAAGAAACATACTACTATTCACTGAAATAAGTGATTATAAATCCTCAATGACCACAATGATTGGATCATCTAACTTAATACTTGGTCGAGGAACTGCCATTTTCTTGTTGCCTAATGGCACTAAAATGAAAATCACATAAGCACTCTATGCCCCTAAAGCTAAATGAACCTTGTTAAGTTTCAAAGACATACGCTCCAACGGCTATCATATTGAAACACACAATGAGAATGGAAATGAATATATGTACATCACCTCTAACGAATACGGAAGGAAACGTATATTAGAGAAATTAATATGTCAAAATAGTGGGTTATATCTTACCACAATTCGGGTTATTGAATCATATTATGTCATCAATAATGGAATTTGGAATAGTGACATATACAAGCTTTGGCATGACCGCCTGGGGCACCCTGGCCGTGATATGATGATACGTGTGTTGAAAAACACACATGGACACCCTTTCTTTCGAATGAAAGGCAAGATGAAGCAATTACCTGAATCGATGAAATTGCCATCGTTGACTTCTGAAGCACAAGAAGCAACAACATCATCACAATATGCCTCATTGAATAACCCTAGATTTTGCAAAGCATGTTCCTTAGCTAAAACAGGATCGAGATCATCCTATGCTAAAGACACAAAACAAAACATTCCATTCTTACAACGTATACAAGGTGATATTTGTGGACCTATACATCCAGAGTGCGGACCATTCAAGTATTTTATGGTTCTGGTTGATGCTTCGACACGATGGACGCATGTCGCACTATTGTCCACACGAAACGCTGCATTTGCAAAACTCCTAGCACAAATTATACGTCTGAGGGCTCACCACCCTGATTATCCTATCAAGTCTATACGACTTGATAATGCTGGAGAATTTACATCACAAGCATTTGATGATTATTGCATGTCAATTGGGATCGATGTAGAGCCTCCCGTACCCCATGTGCATACACAAAATGGTCTCGCAGAAGCTACCATCAAAAGGATACAGATGATATCCAGGGCATTGGTTATGCGCACCAATTTACCCACTTCTGCATGGGGTTATGCAATATTACATGCAACTTTACTTATTCGTTTTAGACCCACTACTAGCCAACCATTTTCTGCGTACCAGTTGGTAACTGGATATGAGCCTGATATTTCACATTTACACATATTTGGTTGTGCAGTATATGTGCCAATTGCACCCCCACAGCACACCAAAATGGGTCCTCAAAGACGATTAAGTATATATGTTGGATATGAATCTCCAACAATTATCCGCTATTTAGAACCCTTGACGGGTGATCTATTTACCGCAAGATTTGCGGATTGTCACTTTGATGAAACAGTCTTCCCGTCGTTAGGGGGAGATAGGAAAAAGGATTTTCCAAGAGAACGACATGAATTGTCATGGAATGTTCCCACCCTGTCTCATTTTGATCCCCGCACTTCACAATGTAAAAGTGAAGTCAAACGAATACTAGATCTTCAAAACGTAGCAGACTCGATACCTGATGCGTTCACTGATATTGCAAAAGTGACAAGAACACACATACCGGCTGCAAATGTACCCGCAAGGTTAGAAGTCCCCAAACAGGGGCACAACACCATCGGAAAGAGTGTTGCAACCACACACTGTGGAAGTGTGGTTGAGGCCGTGGCTCCCAAAAGGAAAAGGGGGAGGCCACTTGGTTCGATAGATACTCATCCAAGAAAGAAAAGGGAGAGTAAGGCACAATCTGACCCACTTATCATCAATACTGAAAACCCTTCTCATGAGATTGTCTCTGATTACAGTTATGTCCATGAATCATTACTGGAGGACGCTCCGAAGTCAATATTGATTCCAGAGAACAAAGAAATCTCAATGAATTATGAGAATGCACACGAGTTGATGGAAAGATCATCCATACTCATTGATGATATATTTTCATATACTGTTGCTCATGAGATCATAGAGCACGATGACATCGAACCACGCTCAGTTGAAGAATGTCAACAAAGAGCAGACTGGCCTAAATGGAAAGAAGCAATCCAGGCAGAACTAGATTCTTTGGCAAAGAGACAGGTATTTGGTCCGGTAGTGCTAACCCCACCACGTGTAAAGCCTGTAGGACATAAATGGGTCTTTGTCAGAAAGCGTAATGAGAAAAATGAAGTCATAAGATATAAGGCTCGTTTTGTGGCGCAAGGTTTCTCACAACGCCCTGGGATTGACTATGGGGAGACATATCCCCTGTAATGGACGTAATAACGTTCCGCTATCTAATTAGCCTAGTAGTTTCCGAAGGACTGGAAATGCAACTTATGGATGTGGTTACTGCATATCTCTATGGGGATCTGGATTCAGAGATATACATGAAAGTGCCAAATGGCCTTCCACTACCCGATTCGAGTAAACCACGAAGTGCGTTTGCAATTAAACTAAAGCGTTCACTCTATGGATTAAAACAATCCGGACGGATGTGGTATAACCGTCTGAGTGAATACTTGATTGGAAAGGGATATAAGAACAATGAACTGTGCCCCTGCGTTTTTATAAAGAAGACAAGTTCTGGATTTTCAATCATAGCTGTGTATGTTGATGATATGAACATAATAGGTACTCTTGATGAAATAAGAGATACTGCAAGCTATTTGAAATCTGAATTTTAGATGAAAGATCTTGGGAAAACTCGGTTTTGTCTAGGTATAGAACTAGAACACCGAGCTTGTGGAATTCTAATCCACCAATCCGCTTACATCCAGAAAATGCTCAGGCGATTTAATATGGATAAAGCGCATCCGGCTAGCACTCCCATGATAGGTCGAAGTTTGGATATAATGAAAGATCCATTTCGTCCAAAGGATGATGATGAAGAAGTGTTGGGAGCTGAAGTTCCCTATCTAAGTGCAATAGGCGCATTATTGTACTTAGAACAATGTACTCGACCTGATATTGCATTATCAGTGAACTTGTTAGCTAGATTTAGCTCGGAGCCAACGCAACGTCATTGGAATGGTATCAAAAATATATTTCGATACCTAAAAGGAACCATCGACATGGGCTTATTCTTTCCATACAAAGAGAAAAATGGGGTTACAATACCTGTTAAAAATATTAACAAAGAAAGTGATATCCCCTACAGTGAAACCCCAAATGATATATTAGTAGGCTTTGCTGATGCTGGGTACCTCTCTGACCCACACAAAGGTCGTTCCCAAACAGGATATGTTTTTACAATTGGGAACACAGCGATTTCTTGGAAATCTACAAAGCAAACCCTTGTAGCTACCTCGTCGAACCATTCAGAAATTATTGCTTTACATGAGGCGGTTCGAGAGTGTATATGGCTAAGATATGTCATTACACATATTAGAGGAGCAAGTGGTTTAAGTTCAACCACTAAAAATCCTACATGCATATATGAAGATAATGCAGCTTGTATTGAACAAATGAAAGTAGGATATATCAAGGGTGATAATACAAAACATATTTCGCCAAAGTTTTTCTATAATCAGCAATAATAGACTCTCCTTAAGATTCAAGTGAATCAAGTAAGATCTGAGGAGAATGTGGCTGATTTGTTTACCAAATCATTGCCTAAGGCTACATTTGAAAAACATGTGGAAAACATTGGAATGCAGAGACTTTTCAAACTCCCTTGATTAACGTACACATCAGGGGGAGTAGTAGACAAAAGGGGGAGTCTACTATACATGTGATATTAGTATGTTGTGCTCTTTCCTTCACTCAAGGTTTTATTTTTTCCAATGGGTTTTGTTCCTTGGTGTAAGGTTTTAGTGAGACAACATTATATATAACTCCCATGATTGATGTACAAATCTGATGGAATAATAGACTAAAGGAATAGTCTATACACAAGGTGCGTTGTACTCTTTCCTTCGTTTTTTTTCCATTGGGTTTTTATTTTGACGTAAGGTTTTAACGAGGCAACGATACTGCACCATCACTCCTTTGACTCGGCACAAGGGGGAGTGTTATAGGATAAATGTGTCATCGTCTAAATGATATGACGATAGAGATAGTGATAGAGATAGAAATATAATATATCAGAGTTAGATTAGAACTAGAATATCTAGTTATCTACATGTAATCAATCCCTATATAAAGAGTTTATGATTAATGAGAATTTACAGTCTTTTATTCTCTCTATATTGATTGTTCTACAACAAATTTAACATTTTCATGCTATTTTTGGACCTTTTGGCAAAATAACAAAAGTTATGGGGGTTGGAATTGTGAATTCCAAAGATAATTTTTAAGATTAAGGTTAATAAGTAGGAACTCATAACCAGGATAAACATTTGAATTATAACAATTATTATTTAGGATAAACATTTGAATATTAACATAAATAAATAATATTGTAAACTAATTGGATATACATCTAAACATACGAATATTAAGATAAACATTTAAGTTAACCATCTAAATATATGAAGATTATAATCTAATTTGATAAACATTAATAATATTAATAATAATAGTTTAAAGCGATAAATATTATCATATCTCACAACAATATATTAATAAATTTAAATGATCGAAATCAAAGATGTGATCCAAATAAGCAAATAGTATTAGCATATTTAAATCAACCTTTAAACAAGTCAATATTGTAACTAATTAATATAGAAACAAAATAAATATTTATTTCAGAACAATAAGTTAGACGTGAGTTCCATCTAAGTGTTGTCATCCCAAGATCTTAATTATTTATTCATTTTTTTTACATTTAAAATAATCAAATTAAGATCATATAGTTATTTAATTTAGATAACTTTAATCTAACCACAAATGAAATCTCATATAAATCCAAATAACTATTTTTAGTGTAACTTTATTTTCATTGTCAATATCAATATCAAAATTTTTTATTTTAATTATCTTAATAAAAAAATTAAATAATGATAAATTCGATTTAGTTAATGAATGTATTATATAGATCAAATCATAAACTTATATTCTTCTAACATAATATCACAATATTCAATTATAAAGAAGGTAATAGAAAGCTTACTAGAATTTTTGACAAACATGGCAACGAACAAGGGGTAACGGAATAGTTGATCATTCCAAACTTTTTTCATTGTTGTAGATGACAGCAGCACCAAAGCTTCTAGCAGTGTTGATACCAATTCCAATAACGAGAATTGTAGCCAAATGAACCATAATTACAACAAACCCAATTGGTAGTGGAGCCAAAACAAGAATGTGAGAGTCACGTGCACTCCTCTTGGGGTCAATAGCACCCAAACACTGAGCCACCAAATGTCACCGTCGGGTTTATGTGACCACCTAATTTCAATGGTAACGATTATTTTTTTGAGCTTTACGTGCTGATAACGTGTTAAAGGGAAAAACAAATGAAACAACAATATGGAGAGAATAACAATAAGACAGAGAGAAGAAGTCTATATTTCTCATTAATCATAAGCCCTTTAAATAGGGATGCGTTACAAGTAGATAACTATAATAGATATCAGTTCTAATTTATCTCTAATATGTTTATCAGTATCTATATCTCCATCCCTATCGTCACATTCTTTAGACGATGACACACTTATCTTACAACATTTAGTTTTTTTTTTGATATTTTCCCTGTCGAAATTTTAAAACCTTCCTCCAAAGTCCAAAAGGGGAAAAGGGAGGGTTGATAGAGGGACCATTTTTGTAATTAAACCTTATAGTTTACGTGGCGCTCTCTAGAATCAATTTCATATACCCACCATTTTCGACTCCACCTTCTCTCTCAGATCCAGTTAGGGTTTGCAATCAGATCAGTGAAACAACAATGGCTTCTCCATCAGTTGCAATGCCACCTGCGTCTTCCAAAACCGAAAGTTACGTTGACAACAAACGAAAAGAAGACATACGTATGGCCAACATCAACGCTGCACGCTCTGTCTCCAGCGCCGTCCGTACATCGCTCGGTCCTAAAGGCATGGACAAGATGATCTCCACCGCCTCCGGCGAGGTTATCATCACCAATGATGGCGCCACCATTCTCAACAAAATGGAAGTCCTCCAACCCGCCGCTAAGATGCTCGTCGAACTCTCCAAATCTCAAGACATCGTCGCTGGTGACGGTACCACCACCGTCGTTGTCATCGCCGGCGCCCTATTAAAACAATGCCAGAATTTACTCCGCGCTGGTATGCTTTACGATTTACTTTTATTCTCTCTATAAATTAATTGTGAAGCTTCAATTGATAGTCTCTTTGTTCCACAAAGAAGCTAGGGGTTCATTTCAATTTCAAAATTCAAAGTAGACATGAGATGTTAATTTTCTGAAACCTAATTGCTAATCATAGTTACTACATAACAAGTACCACGAAAAACGTTAAATCTCAACAAATGCATATCATTTTTTTTGCATTTGAGAAGTGCTAGACTTGAGTCGTTTGACATCGATGTATAATCTAGCTCTTCGTTTATGGAATGGATGGAGTATGTTATGATGCAATGTTTTATGCTAAACCATACCTACTGCAGGTATTCACCCTACGGTCATATCCGATTCATTGCACAAGGTTTCGGTTAAAGCACTTGATGTGCTTACTGCTATGGCAGTTCCTGTCGAGCTTTCTGATCGTGAGAGTTTGATTAAATCAGCTTCAACTTCACTTAATAGCAAGGTAGTTTCACAGTACTCAAGTCTTTTAGCTCCCTTAGCTGTAGATGCTGTCTTGTCTGTAGTGGACTCGGCCAAACCAGATATAGTTGATCTTAGGGATGTTAAGATCGTGAAGAAGTTAGGAGGAACTGTTGATGATACAGAGTTAGTCAAGGGTTTGGTGTTTGATAAGAAGGTTAGTCACTCTGCTGGTGGTCCTACTCGTGTTGAGAATGCGAAAATTGCAGTTATTCAGTTCCAGATATCACCGCCAAAAACTGATATCGAGCAGTCTATTGTCGTATCGGATTATACCCAGATGGATCGGATTTTGAAGGAAGAGAGGAATTACATTTTGGGTATTATTAAAAAGATCAAGGCTACAGGTTGTAACGTGTTGTTAATCCAGAAGAGTATTTTGAGGGACGCGGTCACCGATTTGTCGCTGCATTACCTTGCCAAGGCCAAGATTTTGGTGATCAAAGATGTGGAACGTGATGACATTGAGTTCATTACCAAAACGTTGAACTGTTTGCCTATAGCAAATGTCGAGCATTTTCGTGCGGAAAAACTAGGGTTTGCTAGTATGGTTGAAGAGGTTTCACTTGGAGATGGAAAGATTGTGAAGATTACAGGAATCAAAGATATGGGAAGAACTACTACGGTTCTTGTTCGTGGGTCTAATCAGCTGGTTCTTGATGAGGCCGAGAGGAGTTTGCATGATGCTTTATGTGTGGTGAGGTGTCTTGTGAGCAAAAAGTTTCTGGTTGCAGGTGGGGGTGCACCGGAGGTTGAGCTGTCGAGGCAACTGGGTGCGTGGTCTAAAGTCCTTCATGGGATGGAAAGTTTTTGTGTGAAGTCTTTCGCGGAGGCACTTGAAGTTATTCCTTACACTTTGGCTGAGAATGCAGGTCTGAACCCGATTGCTATAGTGACAGAGCTTCGTAACAGGCATGCCCAAGGTGAAATCAATGCTGGAATCAACGTGAGGAAGGGGCAAATTACGAATATTTTGGAGGAGAATGTGGTGCAACCGTTGCTTGTGAGCACAAGTGCCATAACTCTAGCTACGGAGTGTGTCCGGATGATTTTGAAGATTGATGACATTGTTACGGTGAGGTAGAAGTAATGTGGTATGGTTCGAGCTCTATTCGAATATTTTTGGTTATTGTCGTGTTTATGCAGATCTAAGAACCCATTTTTGAATGTTTTGATTCTTGATGAGGTTTGTTTTCTCATCTTTTATGCTGTTATTTAGGAATGGATCTCCATTAGTTCTTGTAGGTTTAATATTTTGCATTTCTGCTATATGGCAGTGATCAGTCATCATTTGTGTGAGATTTTTTCTTCCATCTGATCTTTCTTAATTCATATATGATTAATATCTTTGTAATGTGAGGAAAGTTTAGCGAACCTAGGAACAATCTATAACGTGACATGTGTCCCCATTCATCATGAATAACGAATGTGAATCTTTATTTTACTAACTTCCATGATGAATATACCGGACACGCGGAGCTGTCTCGTTGGTCCCCTAGTTCGCAACGGAAATCAGGTCGTCTCAACCGAACCTACCCCTAGGTAGGGTTGGGTTCTAGTGAGAAGCGTGAGAAGTGGTTTTCAAACGTTGGATGAAAAATGGATACACATTAGGATGAGATGTACCGAGATAAGATGCACCGAGATTTACTCAGATCAATTCCCTTCTAAGCCACAATTCATGGGAGGGCTTGAGATTAAAAGAAATCAACGGTTCAGATCCACTTCTCACCGTTAACTCAACTTCTTATACGATTCTCGCCCCTATGTAATGCTAACAATTATCTTTATTTATATTAACAAAAAACACAATATTTGATCAAATATATAGTTTAAGATGCTCCAAACAACACCAATGGTCAGATCCTCAACACATATAAGCCAGCAGTTTCTGTTTCAAAATTAGAATGAATCTTGCAAACGTTTACTATATTTAATTGCTTTTCAATGAAAGAAAATGTGTCCCTTAGAACGTCCATGTAATTGCAAATAGCCTTTCATTACATATGGCATGCCAAGGTTAGAATTGGGTTGTCAAAATTCTCACCTCTTGCAATTGCATTTGCAAGATGTACATAAAATTATATATGTGGGACCTATCACATTAATTTATATATTTATTTTAATAATAATATGTTAATTAATGTTTATATTTTAATTATATATTA
Organism: Arctium minus; assembly: GCA_954870635.1. Taxonomy (NCBI): domain Eukaryota; kingdom Viridiplantae; phylum Streptophyta; class Magnoliopsida; order Asterales; family Asteraceae; genus Arctium; species Arctium minus. Next base: position 164,696,523 of record OX941080.1, read on the forward strand.
ATAATAAATAAAGGATCTAATCATTGGTACATTGGTATTTGAAAATTGTTGTGATTCATCGTAGGAAAATTAAGATCGGGGTACATTGGAGTATGATGATTTATGTTTTGTGCACCATCATTTGGCTTATAGGATGAACTTTGGGAGAAATTGAAAAATGGGTTGAATTGGGACATTGATGGATCCATTGGAAAACCGTAGCAGGTGAAGAGATATAGAAGAGTATGAGAGTGAATTGGATTGATGATGTGTTTTGAAACCTTAAGCCTTTACTATATAATGGTAATGAAACCATGGATCATGGGTTTACAATAGTGTCTACTATAGACATCATGGGTGTACAATGCAATATATCACGGGTGAATAGTGCACATCAGTGATATGATTAAAGTTGAAGGTGAACAATGGACATTAGTGGTATGAGTACAGTAAATCAATGATATTATTAAAGTGACATGTGTCCAATAAAAAAAGAATATGATATAAATACAACTAGACGTGAGTCTATTAATTAACCATAATACTTTATTTTTAAAAAATGTCCGAATCTAAGAGTTATTCTTCTTCATCTTCTTCGTCTTCAACATCTAGAAAATTTGTTCAATGACTTGTTGATGACTCTTCCTCTAAACTTACTACCCAATATGTTGCCTTATAAAAACAACAAATAATAGATGCAACTTCTTAAGAAGTATACTGTTGTGATGCGAATGTTATCATATGGTGTAGTTGCAAATGCCGTTGATGAATATTTACGAATTGGTGAAACCACAACAATAAAATGTCTTAAGAAGTTTGTGCAAGCTATTATTGCAGTGTTTGGAGACGGGTATTTACGAAGACGAAATGTCACCGACCTTCAACGATTACTTTATATTGGGCACCAACGCAGTTTTCCAGGTATGTTAGGAAGTATCGTTTGTATGCATTGCGAGTGAAAAATTGTCCCATGGTAAGATATGGACAATATGCTAGAGGGGATCTTAAAACTCCAACTATTATGTTAGAAACCGTTGCTTCACAAGATTTGTGGATATGCCATGTTATTTTTAGCTCAAAGACACATTAAATGATATTAATTTGTTAGATTGTTCTCTTATCTTCCACGAGGTCTTAGAACTGAAGCACAAGAGGTTAACTTCTCTGTTAATGGTAACAACTATAATTTACGATACTACCTTATAGATGAAATCTACCCTAACTGGGCTACGTTTGTCAAGTCTATCCCATTACCCCAAAGTCAAAAAATCAACTATTTGAAAGAAAAAAAAAAGGAATCGGCTATAAAAGATGTAGAAAGAGCGTTTGTGGTATTACATTCACGGTTTGCTATAGTTAGAGGATCGTCACGCATATGGTTCAAAGAAATAATCAGATAAATACTAAGAGTTTGCATAATAATGCACAACATGATCATGGAAAATGAACGTGACTCGTATTTGTCAATTTGATTTCACAAATGATGCTAATTTTAGTATATCCATACGTAACGTAACAGGTTCCACAACAATCAACTGTAAACGGACTTCGTTAAGAGATTTGAAGCAGATTTGATAGAAAAGACAACTTTGATTAATGTAATATTTTATTTTTATAATCTTTTTAATTCAAGAAAATATTGTGTTTTAATATAATTTAATAAAGTATATATTAAATCAAAACAAGTAATTATAAAATAAATGAAATGATTATATTATATATTACTACATCATATTTTGAATTTATATTAAATTAAAATAAAGAATTATATATCATGTATCTATTAACTAAAAAATAATTAAGATGTATAAATGATAATTGCAAAAGCTGATATGGCACAATTTAAAATTATAATTAAATTGCCGGTGCTTTGGATAAAACACACAATTCAATGATTCACATGCACTTTAACGTCTTCCACATATAATTCTTAGACAAAAAGTTGTTTTTGATTATAATAATAATAATTATTAAATTAAGAGTGAGAAGATTTATGAACAAAATGAATTTAGGGTATAAAGAATGTAAGCATCCCCAATTTGAAGGATTGCATAATATATACAACCTGATTAATGAAGCTGATTTAAGCATCCATTTGCCAGCCAGCATATGATATAATGATATGCTAAAGTTGAAAATTATCTATCATATGGAGAACCACATCTGCACCATCAGAATTTAACCAATAGCTCTTCACCTGATCATTTGGGAGTAGTAGTAAAACACAATCAGTAAGTAATCATTCTTCAACTTATATAAATAAAGCCTTCTTATCACACACAAACAAACAAATGTACACATCATGAATTTATGACCACCATTCACACATTTACTCCATAATGTTCCTAAATGATACTCCAGGGACAAGAGTGAGACAGACAGGTAAAAGTACAGTGGAAGATTTTTGGGTTTTTAACTTGATATGATTAGTTTAGTGATTTACAAATCTGATCTCATCTCTCTATTTTTGTTCCACCTATTTTGGTGCGACGTCTTGTCCTATCTCGGTTTAATGTCGCGTTAAACGTGGGTCAAATTTTTGTTCTGTCTTATTGTGCGTACCAAACGTACCCTCAAACAGTGAATGCAATTGCATACAGTGCAATCATGGCCATGGAATTATGGAATAATAAATTGACACATACACCAGATTAAATTTCATATTTAACAAGTTGTGTTTACCAAGATAAGTTGTTGAAAGAATGTTGCAGACAATAGCCTAGACCTAGATAACCATTTACTATTCTGCTACAGTCTGAATTACACTTGAATAGGTAGGTATGTTCACAAGCTAAAACAGTGGGTAGCCAATATGAATGCATGCAAGTAATAACAGATGTTTATAACTAAAATGTATAAAGAGCTTAGTGTTCACATTATCTTAACACTAAAACCATAATAAAAATAAATCAAAAGACCAACAAAAAGTCATTTACTAGTTTTAAGCAATATGGTGTGATATCTTAGTGTCAATGGATGATGATTAGACTCCACAGATGATCTTCTTTCCATCTCATTTATCCTCCATTGACATAATTATTGTATTACAAATTGTCATAATTATAGTCTTGAAACTCTATTGAACAACAAAATTTCCCTAATATTAAATTCCTAAACAAACCGGAAAATCTGAGAGGTTAAAGATAGCATATGGCATACTAATCAGGCCAGTAGATGGAAGAGTGTTTACAAATGTTATAAATGCCCTTATTTCTTAAAATGAAAGGGAGTTATTTGCATAGCTGAAATAGACCAGCTATACTTCGACGAACAGACTTTGGAGCATCCATGAGAAGTTACAACCTTACCCTTCCGATGTGTGTACCAGAAATAACAATGTTAAGGTTGTGCGGTAAATTAGAAAGATGAGAAGACCAATATGTACTCATTTCTAAGATGATAGGAGTGCCACAAAGATATAAAAATAAAATGACAGTAACTTGGTTAAGGATTAGTATTATAAACGAATAAGGGCTGCATTAATGAATCAGATCGACTCTCAGGTAGTGCTAGAGATAAGAGAAGACAAAGGTCAACGTACAGCACCCTGACCAGTAATTCTGCAGCTATCTAGTATGGCTTTCAATTTGCTGATTGCTTTTCATTTGTTTTTGGACATTTTACAATTTACTTGATGTATTCTGCTTCGGAAATTTTTGCTATTTTGGTTATCAAGTTGGGAATCATTTTGATATGCATGTTCAAGCTTCAGGAGGAATGTCATGATAGAATTACATTAAATTTCCTAGTTATATTAGGCTAAGAATTACTTAAGCAGGGTGATTAGTTTACACGTTAGCTTGTTACTAGAAATCTTTGCTAGGTGGAGGGACAACCTACGCTTGTTTCTTAAGAGAAGGGGCAACCTTGGTGTTTACAAGTACAAACAAAGTCTCTGGAGGCATACATTTTCTGATGTCAAACAGACTACTCAGAGGAGTGGACACACCCTGTCCATTGACATGTGGCGTTAAGGACTTTTGTCAAGTTTGGAATGGTTGATGTGCGCTCCCCAACATGAAAATTTGGAGAGATGGAACTTGAATTAGCCTAGAATTAATGTTACTCGTGTCCATTTGTTCCAGCTCATGAGTCTATCTTGCGTGCTTTCTATTCAAGATTTTCCAACATGTAAGAGAACACCTCCAAACCCTAATTGTTTTACAAGCTTCATTACAAGATCAGGTGGTCTTTGGACCACTACATGTTCCTCTTCTTAGGTTACACAGAGATGTATAGGATCAGAATAAAAACTATGGTATTGGGTTTGTGCAATAGAAAGAAGCATGACATTAACCATGCTGAAAGTTATGGTCCATTTATTGACTACTTGATTCTACATATTACGCTAGCAAGTCTGTTCTATCAAATTGAAAACTCTCAACATGAAGTGAAGTGAAAGCCTTGATACTCGACATAATTTTTCTTAACCTAGGGCCAACTCTTCTACAAATTCAATGCATATTTCTTTGCTAGCTATCTCCATATTTCTGTTATTGTTGTAGTTAAGTTCATATTTACTTGGTGAGGCACAATAAAACACTCCGAGTGGAATGCACGTCCTAGCCCAGACAAGCAAAAGCCCCTTTTATGGGGTAATTCTTTAAGTTACAGCAATTATTGTGATTACTTATGGTCGCAATCTGCTGTGTGTTTCCGTGCTCAGTCCTATTTAAGGCTACCCTATTCAGCGACTGCAGACAAACACATGACATCAACAGAATAGATAAAGATAAAATGTTAAGTCAGCAGAAAAATAACAGGCAGAGTTGGACCATACTGCCACTATGAACCAGTCAATTAAACTGGAGGAATCAGGCCCATTTAGAAAGGTTAGCAGAAGAAATTTATTGGGAGTCTCCAACAGAGGCATGGAAAGGCAGGAAGGTCATGACAAAACTGGAATGACAGAAAGGGGATCGTCTGCCCATTGAGGGCTAGGTGCAGCAGGCAGCAAAAATGGAACTTTCATTTAATTGTCCCAATGTTCTACCCTAAAGGCTCAGATAACAAGTGAATGTTTAGGGTCCAAATGAAGGTTTTAATTACTGAGGGCAAACCTCAAACAATATAGCAGAAAAATAGGCATGTGGGCCTAAACTAGGAACTAGGAAGCATTATAGACCTAAGTCTAACCTAGTTCTTATTTTACATCCTAACGACAGTCAATAATGACGACTTCAGAACAAATACAGGTGAAGCAGGTGATTCTTGTTACACAAGAAACATGTATATTCCAATATAATCTTTCCAGATGAAGAAAGTAGTACGAAATCACCGGTAAGAAATTTCAAGAGAAGAATATAATCATTTGGACTACATAACAAGTAAACTGGACTGCCTAGGTTTTAACCATCAACATAAATCAACATTTTAAGAGAGAATGAATGAGTTTATGTTCATGTGGGATGTACTCATGAATACATGCATGTTAATTTTCATAATGCTCCCAGTTCCCCTAGTACTCAGATGTGTACAGAGTCAAAAGTGCCAGATATTTTATGAACAGACAGGTGATAAATATTGTAATGAACTGCACCACACTAAAACGCTAGATGCAGGATGCATGGACTATATAAATGAGTATAACTGTCCAGCAAAGCAGGAGTTTAAGAAATTTAGGTCAAATTTTGCAAGGACAACATTTATGTACGTCAACAATTTAGCTTCAAAACTTGCCTGGATAGTACTGTGTGCAATATATCGTTGTGTACTTTTATGGAAGCTAACATCGACACGTTCCCAAGGTTTTTGAGTAAGACCTCTGATCATCTCCTCTGAATATACAAGACAATTTAAATATGAGTAAATATGAAAAGAACATAAACCAAAATGCTCATTAGAACCAGAATAAGGTGCAAATCATAGCTGGCATTGGAAATTGTTGCAGTATGTTATCAAATATTTGACTTTCAGACGGATGCAATTCTCTAACCTATTCCCAATTTCCCGTAGTAAAAGCTTGTCCAGTAAAAAGGTTCGCCAGAGTCAAAAGGCAGAAATCTTCAAGCATAAGAGAATATACGAATCTTCACTTCCAGAATATACAATTTAGACAATTCTAGGGTCCTGTTTTTAGTATTAGTTCAAACCCATGGGTACAACCTAAGTTCTCTTTCTCTGGTCATCAATATAATTTGTTTACTTCACAATTTACAAGCAGTCCTTAGTCCAAAAGAGAACAATACTGTTTAGAACTTTGACATCTAGAGGCAAATGTTATTCTTGCTGATCTGTTGTTAGAAAATTCGTAAGGTACTATTACCATCCAAGTTTTATCGAGATCAGCTGAGTTACTTCGCAATCTGCTGCATCATCAATACATGACAGGGCAGGAGCATAAGAGATGCAAATCTCCCTTGATTTTTCATGACTATGGGAAGTGGTGAGAAGTTTTAGCTTATAAGCTGAGCAAGCCAGTCACTGATGTTCTCTCCCAAACTCTTTTGGCTTAAAATATAAAAACCAACCCGAATAATTTTCTATGCATACTTAAAGGTTCCATCAATCTTTTGAAGAAAACTTTTTTGGGTGATCAAACAAATTTCATGTTTATTTAAACAGTTAGTTGGTGCCTTGAATGCCCCTGCTCTTCCTCCCTGCCACATTGTCTAAATTCAACTCCTTAAAACTTGCTATAATACAGTCAGAACTTGTCTAACAGGACATGAAGAGACTTGCTTAACTCAACATGATAACAAGTTAACAACCAAATCACACCCAAAAATGGAAGAAAAACCTTCAAAATCCTCGGGTGCAACTGCAGAAGGCGTCTCCTTTTGAACTGCTTCATCAGCTTCTTGTTGACCTTGCTCGACATAGACTATGTGTGGGTACTTCTCATCCTCTGAAAGAAGATTTGACTAGAAGAGGAGAAACAAATAGGGAATAGTTATGTAGTGTATCTGGATTTACAATAGATACATCAAATTAATTGATACCAGTCAGGCACAAAGCAAACTGACATTTGGAAGTTCATGTTGACGGCGAATAGATGACGTTCCCCATCCAACCATGTCTTGATAGTCAATGAAGGTCAAACATAGGTAAGAAACCAGCACTGAGGAATAGATTCTATGACTGGATTTGAAATAATTAGAATGACAAAATGTTTAAAAAAGAACTTAAAAAAGATACGGTCATAGTTTGCATTAGCATATGCGACACGACGCTTGAAAGATCCTAAAGCAGAGCTGCACAATATGTAAACATGCAAATTATCAGAAAAACGAAGAGGTTGAGAAAACACTAGAAAAATGGAGGAGAGAAAGAATGAAACGTCTCTCCAAGATTTTTGAGGCAAACACCGGAATAAAGTAATACTAACATGAACTTAATGTCCTTAGAGTCATTAACCATCCTAAGGAGGAGAGGAGTTTCCCCATCATCATTATCAGTGAGGAAGAGATGCTTTCCAGATCTCCCAGCTATCCAGTGTGCAGTTTGAGATGCGCTTCTTTCAAGAAATGGAAGACCACAAAGTAATGGGAGCTGTGGAGCAGAGACAGCCAGATGAGATATAAATAAATAAGAAGTATTGTAAAACATTTTAAATCTGCACTCATTAAGGAAAATAGCACTGATCAGAAGTCCAAACTATTGAAAGCTTTAAAGGGGAGCCCACATATAGCATGAAGAGAAGAAGCAGATCCATAATTTGCGTATGTAAAAAAAATAACATCTTCCAAGTTCATACAATCGAACACAGAATCTTTTTAGGTCTCCCCACTGTTAAGAGATCTTCACATGCATCCTTAGTCTAAAAACCATCATCCAGGATGAGATCCCCTACTCTCAAATAAGTATTCGTGGCTTTAAGTGCTAACATGGTACAAATATTCGTGAGATGAGGTTCTAGCCAAATTCTCCTTGTCGGTGTTGAACTGTTGTTTGGACAGGTATGACCACAAGAGGCGACTTTGATTTAGGCATAAGAGAGGATCAGCCACCTGCTAGGTAACAAGTTGACTTCCTCAACCCTAGCGTTTCAGTTAATCCCACACGAGTCCTTTCCGGTTACTGATTATAGTAAATCCTATCAATAATACTTTCATAACTCAGTATCTTGTACAGTGAAATTTGTATATTACTACCTGATTCCATCCCTTTTCTTTTCATGGTAGGTGCACTTGATGTTGGTTGTCGTGTGTAAAGCTTTTCTTGGCACATATTCACCTTGTAGGAGTGTTTGTCATGTTAGCCATTATTGGGGGTTATTATGTGGATAAGACACTTTTCCAAATTAGAAGATTGTAAGATTTGACCACATACATAATCTTATAGATGTATTCACGATTCAATTATCAGTTAAATATCTAAAATGCCTTTAAAATGTACCAATTCTCATCTTAGAGTTTGTATTTGCATTTGCTTTGTTTCTAGATATTTGATAATCGACCGTGTGCACTTTTTTAAACAAATACATGTTCTTTCTCAACTAAATTTTTAACGATTAGAGCTAATGACAGTGGTTTTATGATACGTCTTGAGTGTTATGGGCTTCCTACTAAAAGCTTAAGAATTAGAATTGATGTGATAGTTCTGTGGCAGGTCTTCTAACTGATGTGGGACTTGAAACGGGATGAACGGGAAGGGAGTGTCTTCTGATCCATCTTCTATGAGAATCAATCGCCAACACCCTTGCAACATAGCTACCTACCTGCCTTGCCTCATATAGCAAGATAGATCAGTAGAGGATGGCCTCTTTAAGGCATGACCCTTTCAAATGAGGGGCCAGGTGATTCCTTCTTGATTTTTGGGTTCGACTAAGGCGCATTTGTTGATCAGGCTTGACCAATGAGGTCAGGTCGTGGAAAAAGGGTTTGCGCTACACTCTAGAGCTCTCTATACCAGTCCCACAGTCATCATGAGGGAGGTAAATCACGGTGTCCTAGGGCAGGATGGGCGGGGCTGTATTTGAACCTGGGACCTTGTGGAAACTCCACTCACTTTGCGCTTGGCAATGAGGTCAAGATTGTCATCAAGATCCTGCGCTTTATGTTCACAAACGGGTAAAAATCTATTTCGACTCTTCTTTTGGCCCAAGGAACCTTGCCCGCTGGGTGTCCCAAGCAATCCCTCTTCATGTAATAGTAGGAGGTTGAGAATATTCATCTCCCCAACCTTTTTGATCATGAGCTAGGTGTTCCTTGAAAGTGTCTCCCATGCATTTCACCCAAAATACTAGCCGGAATATGAGAATCATATCTTGCATGAACTCCTTCAACCAATCCTCATAGGGATCTATGGAAAAAAAGCCTTTGGCTTCCCTGAGGTAAAGGTCAGCCACTTTATGAGTAGCCTTCTTGAATATCATCACATACGAGCCAAGAGACTCCTCTGACCCCTACTTAATGCTCATCAAGAACTCCTCTTCCTTTATCTTTTGTGTATGGCAAAGTAAGCCATGAATCCATCCTTTCAATTAATTGATGGATTTTACAAATCCCAACTTGAGGGTTCAATACTAAGGGCGCGTTTGGTTTACGGGATTGGAATGGATTGGATTTCAAGGAGGGATTTGGATTTGGAGGGATTTTGATTTGGGGGGATTTGAAATCCCTTCATGTGTTTGGTTTGTAGGATTTGGAATGGATTTCAAATCCATTGCTTTACAAGTCTTGTTTGGTTTCTAGGATTTGGATTGATTATTTTTTAATTATTTGTTCGTTTTATAAAGAAATTTTTTTTTGTTGGTAAATTATTTTTTTTAATCGATTTTTCTAAAATTATATATTTAATCATCAATTAATTGTTGCTTTAGCAATGTTTTAAAAACCGGGTCGACCCGGCCGGTCGAACCGGGAACCGGTGAAAAGACCGGGTCAATTGCGATCGGATTGATGCCATTTTATGACCCGGATTTGAACCGGCCGGTTCTATTAAAAAACCGGTTGAACCGGTCATAACGAACCAGTATCGAACCGGTTGACCCGGTAACAAAAGTTAAAAACCAATAGTCCAATAGGCAATACGTATTAGCATTAAAAACCAACACTCCAATGTCTCAAGATCCATGATTTGGTTTGATCGTTATGTTTCGTTTTGATGTTTTCGGATTGATGTAAAACCTGTTGTTATGTGTTTTTTTAATGATGTAAAACTTGTTGTTATGTGTATTTTTAATGTTTTAACTTGTGAACATCAAATTTTTGGTTTTATATGTAGAGGGAGGTTCAAGGGAAAACCTCAAAAAAAGGGAAAACTGAGGAACACCCTGATAGCCTTTAATCTGGACGGTATGCACTTGTGCATACAAGTAATTTAGAACACGCATACGTGCATATGCACAAGTGCATAATATGCACAAGTGCATATGCATAAAAACCAAAAAACAAATTAATTACTTGTATGCACAAGTGCATACCGTCCAGATTAAAGGCTACCAGGATGTTCCTCAGTTTTTCGTTTTTTTGATGTTTTCCCCTGAACCTGACCCTATATATATATATGTAGGAAAATGAAAAATACAAAAAAATTCTTGAAACCGGGTTGACCCGGTGGTTGAACCGTGACCCGGACTGGGTCAACAAAAAAAACGGTTTTTAAAACATTGCGCTTTAGAATCCTTCCGGATTTTGATTTCAAATCCAGGCCCAATGCCAAGGATTTCCAAATCCATCATATGAGGGATTTTAAAATGGTCAACGGATTTGAAATCCGGTCAACGAAATCCTTTCATGCAAACCAAACGCAGGATTGGAATGGATTTGAAATCCAAATCCCTCCAAATCCATTCCAATCCCGCAAACCAAACGCGCGCCCTAAGCCTTGTCGGATCCCTCAAGCTAGTGGCAAACAACATGCAAAGAGCACTCTTATCATGCCCAAACTACAAAAGTAAAGACCCATTTTTTGGAAGGTCCTTATCTGCGTCACCTTTACTATCATATGACTACATCCAGGGGGAGAGGTGAGGCCTTTCTAAGGTGATATATCTAGAAAGGCCTTGGTGAAAGAAGACTATAATGTACTACTTCCCCATCATACTAAACTTGATATGCTTTTCAAGCTCATTGATCCGGTATATCAAGATCTGGATAGTATTCCTAGGGGTAAGAGGAGATATGGTAGCTATGATGGTGGTCTAGTTCGGGACTGTAGTAGGCTTGGAAGCAATCACCAACTTGTTTTGGCCCTCGTGACACCAACAACACTTGATGGCCTCACCCTGTTCTTTCTTCTCAAAGCTTATAGTTTGACCATAAAGGCTCCTTTAGATCTGATATGGCTTACGCTCCTCTAGATTTCCCATTATTTACCCTTTTTTGGCGTTGCTTGTGGATACCATGCAGTACGAGGAGTAGAAATCCTCTTTGTACTAAGTTGGCCTGACAAGTGCAGCTACAGCTTTACTAATCTCCCTGCTCATCTAATTGTATTGTGTGAATCCTCTTCTCATGGTCGGCTAGCCTCTCCTCCCTTCTGATCAAGAGCAACAAATCCTTTGCGTTTACATGGACCTCAGTTGGGGTCGTTCCTTTTGATTAACAGTTGCACTCTACTTGAGTCCGACTTACTAATTGCCTTCTACTTTTACAAACTTGTTGTCAGCCCATGGTACATTGTGTCCCCCATGATATGGATGGGCCAAGGACATTATATAGCAAGGTTGCTTGCAAAGGTGGAACTTTGTTTGGTGCTCCTTGAATTAGGAAAGAATAATTGATGGTTGCTTGGGTCTTGGATGTGCTCACAACTCCAAGACGGTTGAAGACACATCTCTATATTTTAAATAAATGTCAAAGTTGTTAAGAGATCCTAAATATGTCTTCCTTCCACCTATTTATCGGTTATGATCCATGTGCCATTCAGTTTCTGCATGTACGGTGCACCTGAGGTCAACTTCTTTTTCAATTCCTTGGCAGGTAGTTGAAGTTAGAGTGTTTCATGCCATGTATGAATAGGTTGAGGTGTCTAGTTATGTCTTGGCTTAGGTCACAAAGAGTTATGGGAGGTTCCAACCCTTAACCGCACTGCAACGTGCAACCAACCACTTGACAACTCCGAGACGGCTCCACACTCAACCTAAGATGATAAAGAAATAGCAACTTTCCAACAAACCAGTCCTTCTACCACCTAGGTGGGATTTGGACCAACCTAGGTGTCCAGTTAGGTTTGTGGTTGGGCCCTTTATACCATCATTAACCAATCTCAAAGAAGACATCAAGAAACAATAGAAAAATATGACCTTATGAGATCACAAAACCCTGATCCGTAGGAAATACATGAGGTTGTATATGCCATTTTCTCAAATCTCCTATCAGATAAAGAATCTAAACTTATAATCCATGTTGAGTTATCACCGTTGAATATGATATCATCCCTATAAAAACCATTTTTACCATGCGTCCATGCCTAAACAAACAAGATCTAACCCTCGAGCCTGTTTGAGACCGTATATGGACCTCATATGATTAATGCTCAAGATCCCTAATTGGTAATACCTCGAGGTTAATTTATATGAACTACCTCCTAAAAACCCTATTTGAAAATGCATCCTACGTCACGATGTGAAGAGGCCAATAATGAGTGACAAACATAGCAGGAAAAATACAACCAAATACTAAAGGTCTCCTTATAATCAATAGCATTTGGCAACAAGGAAAGGTTTTAGGAAGCCAGGAGGATATATATTGACCCTGATACCCACTTGTAAGCCCGCAAGGAGGTTAGCCAGATCCCATGTACAATTTTCTCTAAGAAGCCATTTCACTAGAACATTATTTTTAAGAAAAAAGAAATTTAGATAAAAAGGTATGAATCTATTATTAAGGATATCAAATAGCAGCACAATAAAGGCGAACATAATTATCGAGACTAAAATGAAGAATAAGTTGTTAGCAAGAGGCTAATACAACTAATTACTTTTAACAAATATGATCAAGTTGCTCTTCTAAATATGCATTTCAACTATTTTCTGCTCCTTTTTGCCGTAGTTGTCAAATAAAACATTCTGATCTAACAAATTATGATTCACCACCAATCTAACTTTGTATCTTAAGCATACCTGCCTATGTCCTCTAGAACCAAGATGTGGAGTTGCAACTGTTATGAAATTAATTGGTTGCAGACCAGCAATTCTAGCTTCATAAAGTTGTTCATGACATTGTTCGGAATTGCTTGCATCCTTCCCATTGGAACCTGAGAATCCAACCACAGGAAAATTTTCATAGAGTCTCCCAATAGCATATCGTGCAACTAGGCCGCCCAATGAATGTGCTACAAAGGAGATCTTGGACACCTCAGGCCAACGTTTCGTAACTGCCATGACCTGCAGCATAGACAAATTCTTGTGATATAAAATTATTATTTGAAAGGTATGATTGAACCATGCATTTTGACAAATTTGACTATGTTACAAAGATCAATAAATAATTCACTGTTTGCTGATAATAAGCAAAACATAGAAAGAAGCAAGAGGAATACCTCTTCCGCCAACCTTTCACCCATGCGGTCTACCCCATCAAAAGTCAAGGTCGCTGAATTGCACTCACTGCCTGCTTAACATATATGTTAATGAAGAATATAAAAAGATGTCCAGATATAAATAGCAAGTTAAAACCATTGTCCAATAGAATCTAACCAAACGTTGATTCATTAATACCAATTAATTTGAAAGTTTAGCTGCTAGACGCAGGGCCAAAAAATTATATTGAACTCCAAGATTGCTCCACATGATAAGAGACATGGTGCCACCTCCACTTTGAAGAGTGTAATAATATAGTGGGGAAACAAATGGAGACAGGAAGATAACCCATGACCTTTCTATATCCAGTACCTTTTGAGTCATCAATAATCAAAAAGCTGGAGCTCCTAAACAGCCCCCAATAATTTTACTGAGTGTTGATACCTTGAAGGAGATTTGGAGGGTCGGGGCGATGGAGCACAAAGAGATGTTAGATAGAATCCCTTCTCGCATTGATTTTACACACACCATGGTTGATAAGTACCACAATGATCACATGAATTTTCATGAAATGCTAAAAAAGGATAAGAATAAAGGTATGTATGTACACAACAAAAATAACTATATCACAACCCAATTAGAAAAGAAGTTGGCTAATATTGAAAATACTTGGTGCATCAATCAGTTTGGCTACAATCCATCTTCTGGAGAGTAAGATCTAAATCCATCTAAAATTCTTGCATGCAAGCACAAAGAGAGCAGGGGACGAAAAACAAAATTTACACACCTTCATTTAACTATTCTCCAAATAACATCCATCACAAAACTAGGGAGTTACCCATAATCAAAACTAATGCATATGTATATACTTCATTTTGTTATTTGTTAAATGAAGAAGTACATTGTGATTAACGCCTGATAGAAATTATGGAACAGAAAATATAACAGATAGACTCATGAAAGACAAGACTCACAGTGAACGATAACTTTATCAGGAAGCCTCTTGACAAATTGTTTAGCTGCGTATCCCCAATCTGCAGCACTGGACACAAGGCAGAACTAAATTGAGATCTTACAGATGCATATGCAATCAATCTTCTTTCCCCGAAGCAGGAAATTAAGCAATCTTAATCTTGATTTAATTAAATAACAACATAAATATTGAATGAATCCAAATTCTTAGAGCTAAACCATCTTGTAGAAGGAAGGTAGAAGAGAGAACTTCTAATGAAGTCAAAAATAAATTATATTAATAGCTTCTTATGTAGATAAATGACAAGTAAATGTAAAACACCTGATAACCGATAATGACATTTACTTTACTCATGAAATTTGTTGAACATTCTTTTATTATTACAAATAATTTGTTTAGGCAAGGAGGAAACAGGTAGACCAAAACTGAAAAAAGAAAAGGACAATCAAACTTTGATGTGGAATCAGAACTGATTTCTTTTCATAGTAAGTTCCTGGATAAATCAAAAGATATAGACCTACAATCGAATTAACGCACTTTCACCATCTTAGTGCTATTATGTTAGACAAGAGACAACAAGGACTGCTAAGAAGAGAAGGGAGGAAGGATTGCCTTGGGTATCTTTCAAGTTGATCTACACATGCTGATCAAAAGCAAATAGTGATCGTGTGAACGTATGGGGCATTGTGGTTGTTTGTAGACGTGCTTTCACCTAACCATTACTTAATAGAAACGGATTGTGAGTGCCTCAAATTGTCTCTTGGATCATTCTTATTGAGAAGTGTGATTGGCATTCTTACTGTCTGATCGGATAACGTAATAACGTATCAAGATGAAATTGGCAGATTGTTCGTAGACTATCGCTAACATTTTAAATATCTTCCTTAATTCAAATCATGAAACGAGGTAAAAAGAATTCATGAAATCACCTGCCAATGATCCCATTGACCATGATCACAAGGTGATCAGGTTGTACTTTGTTTCCAGCTGACACAGCATCGAAACCATCTTTGCAGCTAACAGCACTATTATCTGATTCGATCACTTCCACTGCCTGATTCGTCTTGTTCTGCGGGCTAACAAAAAACAATTTTCCCAATTTCGGAATTAAGTCCATATCTGAATTAGCTGGTACGGACGATACCCTGGGCAACCCTGATTGAAACCCTAAATTGAAGCAAGTGAAATTGAGGGGAAAAAATTGGGGTTTTGTAGCGACGGCAAACATGCGTATGAAATCAATTGAGTTAAGATCATGGGGTAGTTGATTGAGAGTAAAGTAAAGATGATTCGGACCAGCCGTAACGGCTCCGGCCAGGTTGTTGCAGCGAGAATACAACAAGAGACAGCCTGACCGCTATGTGGTGGAGGTTCTTTCTTTCAAACTGAACCAGGGTTGGGTTTTGGTTCAGGGGTCAACTTATGCCACATATGCATGCTAACATATATTTTTTCTTTCAATATTTTAATTTTATATTTTTAACTTCAAAAACTATGGGGCTGTTTGGCAGTTACTGAATGGTTAGGTGCAGAATAATGAAGTGATCAGAATGATTAAGAGACTCTTAGGATATAATGCGAATTAAAATTTATTGTTTGCTAATTGTTCAGGATGAAATCAGGCTCTGAATGGTTAAAGCAGGGTCAAGACACAAAATCATTCAGAGGGTTTTGGAACCATTAAGAGGCAGACATTTTTTTTACCAAACAAGATTTACCTCATTCGTAAGTGGGTCTAAAAATTATGGATTTTATATCGAACACCACATTAACTACAACAGGAAGAGAGAGAGAGAGATCATCTTCTCTCTCTTTTTTCCTCTACCAGTACCCATTAATTAAACAACGACTCAACGAGGGTTTACTAGTCGGTATGCATAATCTATGGCTATTTCATGATAAATGGTAAAAATTTTGGCTACTTGGTGAGGTACAGGTTGTAAAATCGGTTATTTTTATGATTTTCCTAAACACTAAACTTGTGTCAAATCGAGTCAAAAGTTTTTTTGAAAGACTGAAATCTATTGAGGATGAATTGATATAATTACAGTCAAAATAATCAGATTAAAGTAACTTACAATCTTATCGATAAGTAATTGTCCTTTCTTTCTCGATTCCACCGGTAAGCATATTTCTCAAGCCTCAGGTTTCGTCTCACCAAAGCTACCAACTTAATTGTCCTACATGAACTCCAACGACTCGTTTCAACATCTTTGACATAATTACTTGGAAACATCGTAAATAAACTTATTTTTGGGTATTTCGTAGTCGTCATAAAAAAAAGACGACAAATAGGGTTTGTTGAGATTATGAACCCAAGCAAGGAGAACATGAGATATCGTGTCTGCAAGAGATCTTGTGGCTCATATAAATGGAAGATATTTCATGCAACCTGCATTTCCTCCATATTTTCTTTAGATAAAAAAGTCAAATTTTTGTGTACTTGATTATTATCATCACACCAAATGTTGTTCATCTTTTTGTAACAGCTCACCACAACAACTGTCATTGCGAGCCGTGGCTCAAAACTTGTGTAACACGTCACGTTAAGTCTGTGACATGCCATGACCTAATGCGCGGTTTTGTAACGCGATAATTGATTATTATTTTTAATCTTTTAATGTCTTATTTGCTAGTCTTTAATATATAACCTAATTTAACTTGTTTATTATTATTTACTCATTAATCTTTCCGGTAATTGATTATTATTTTTAATCTTTCCGGTAATATTATATATGATATAGAAATTTGTCACCACAAGTCACGCCTTAAAAAGCGTCATTACCTTGTTGTGGCTCCTAAGACTTGAGATTTGGCTTCCCGCTACACCATGTCTCACATCATTTAGAATATTGATCTGAATTTTTACTTGATATTTTTTTTAATTATAACTAAATAAATTGCATTTTTATAAAAATATACTAAAAGGAGTTTTAGTTTCTAAACAAATGAGTAGTTTTGTATGCATAGTGAATATTTAGGGGGGAAATCCAAGAAAACCTAAGGGACTTTCCAATTTTAAATGATGAAGTACTTGGACAATTAAATCATTGAACTTTTTAAAACCAATTAAATAGAACTTATTAATCAATAAAACCGGTTAATGTGGTATAATCATGGGAAAAGTCCGAAAATAACTAACGGACTTTCATATTTTGAGCGATCAAGCCTATTATTATTTTGTTGAACAAATAAACCTCTGAACTTTCTAAAACCGATTAAATAGATTCTTTTAACCTATAAAAATCACATTTAACATGCTAACACAGGATTAAAAAGTAAAAAGTAGTCATGTAACAATACAATGACATGATAAAGCAGGTCGAGAATAATCTTCACACATGCCATGATAAAAAAAAAATTATCCATAAACTTTATCGATCAAAAGTGAAAAGTTTATTGGGTTTTTTCTGAACATTTCCTAATAAAAACTTTAAAAACGATACTTACCATCATAACAGTCATTTTTATAGATCACAATGAGTTATTTAATCGGTTTCAGAAAGTCTAAGATTTTATTTGTTTAAAAAGTCATCCAAACACTTAATCGCTCACAATCCAAAATCTTGTTTGTAATTTTTTGGACTTTTTCCGGTATTTACATGGAAATCGGAAAATACCACTACTTTTAATACTAGAAGCGTTCTCGCGCAATGCAGCGAGATATATCACGATTTTAATGTTTCATTTATTTTTTGTCGATTTACAGTACGATTTTGGATGATTTTGAGAAAGTGATAATGTTTTTTTTATAAATTTGTTTAATTTAGACTTAATAATATAATATTTTTATATAAAAAAATATTTTGTTATAATTCTATTATTATCTTATATATTTTAATGACATCTAGAAAAAATAACCAATTACATATTTAATAATATAATTAAAACAAATTTATAGTAATATAATATATTAATTAATAGTGATACATGTAAAGGTCTGCATAAAAGGAAGGTCTTACACATACCAAATTGGTGGGTGTTAAAAGCATGCAGTAGTAATATGTATCATGTGTTTTGATACTTGTAAATTAAGAGATTTTTAAAATCTTGTATAAAATGATGGTACTTTGTGCTTAATAATTTGTATTTAAGAGTTTTTTATCCGTGCTTTATAATATAGTATAGATTTTGACCTAAAATTGTTAATATTTTGTTCTAAAATTGTTAATATTTTCAAAACATAAATTTCCTTTTATATTTTTGTAAAAACATTGATTTGTTTATAACAAAGAATCTAATTATTATTTTTACGAGAATTACCTATACACCATGACAATTATTTTATATGGTTTTACCGACTCCTAAAAAATCCACGCATAAAAGGTTGTGTTAGCTCAACTCATGGTTTGGGTATACCGTATACGGGGATCTTCCTTAGAGGTCATCAGTTTGAATCCTATAAAACCATCAAGGATTTTTCTGACTGTTTTCTAGGACATCTGGGATTATAGTCAAGTGCGTGCAAGCTTTTTAGGACACCTACGGTGAAAAAAAATTTAAAAACAAAAAATGTATGAATTGAAACATAACAAAATATTATATAACTCGAATGATATACATTATACAACTTAAATGTATGTAATTATGTGAATAATATGGGTTTATACATGGTATAATATAACACAATAACACGTGACACATATTTGTTAACATCTAAAATCAACGAGAGGGCATGGGAGGGGACTATATCGTGATAGTTGATTAGTATGGTCGTTCTCCAATAACATTTCCGACAGGGTCATAGTTGCAAGTCATAAACACATCACCAGTATCGCAAACCACTCGGGCACACCCAACCCGCCGCGTTGTTTTCCACACGATTTGTGTGTAATGCCCACACTGTTGGCGAGGCACACACGTATTAGAGGCATATCTATAGTACTTTTCTTCGTCTGCCCACGTATTCACAGCATCCACCGGAGACCACGATGATCCACTACCCCAATATATGTTTTCTCCCAACTTAAAATCGTCCTCGGGAAACGAGTGCATCAACGCACAATCCCTTTTCCTCTGGCCCGCCCACCACTGGGCGTACCTTTGGAGCTGGAAATCCCAACCTAATGGGATTTCCCACTTGGCTGCCCGAACCATATTCTGGGCAAACAAGAATTGAAACGACTCCATTGTGCAGCCGATACAGAGTTGTTTTGAGGTTCTGTATACGGTTTCGTTGTTGGGTATTTTGTGGAAATTCGGGGTTGGTGTGGAGGAGAGGGAAAGAGGGAGGGAGGTTAAGAGGAGGATGGAGAAGAGAAGTAAAGGTGTCATGGTTAGTAGCAATGGAGGAGGATGGAATCCGGGCAGCGGGCAGGTGAGGCAGTAGCATGGTTGGGAGGAGTATATATCTCGGCGCAAAAAGATTGTGGAATTCAAGATGTGAATGTCATTGATTGAAGGATAGCAATCATGCAAAACCATGTTACTGTGGGGCATATTCCTTTGTTTTTATATATATATATAGAGAGAGAGGGGGGGGGGGAACAAGGATCATGTGAGAAGTTAAACATTTTACGAAAAGACGAGAAGTGTGATATCATATATGATTGTTTTAAATAAGAAAGCTAAATATCACGAGAAAGAAAGAAATTAAAGATTTATATGTGAATCACTGAAAAAAAACTCATTTAAAGATGCATATGTGAACCTGTATAAATAATCTGTAACATTGATTTATTATGCATCAAATTAACCTTTTTTTCAACGATTCACATATGAAACTTCTTTTCTTACATTTTTATAATATTTAACGTTTTTATTTAAACCGGCTTTTACGTATATACAAATATTATGTATTGTTGGTAGGTATGTATGTGTCTCTTGAAAGAAAACTACTAACATATATTTTTTTATTATTTAAAAAAATGTAATTTTAGATTATTGATTTTTTTTTCTTTTTGATCCATATAATTATTTTAGGTAAAATGCATCAATTTTTTTTATACCTAAAATATAATAAAGTTTGGTCTAGATATTTTTTTTTTCCCAACAAGATATGATAAACCTTCAATCTTTGTATATACCATAAGGAACCCGCCTTCATGGACATATGACAATTGCTAAACATCTAATCATTTTTTACAATACAATTGATAACTTGACATTTACGTCAATAAATATTACAAGATCAATGAATTACCACTTGAAAAAATATAAGATATAAAATTGAAAGTTTGTTATATAAATTTTTAAAAACTATTCATCAAATTTTAATGCATTTTGACCAAAAAAATATATTTAATAATGAATTGATTGGGCGATGATAAAATTTGGAAGATCTCAGTGAAAAGTAAAAATTTGTTGTTCAAAAATCTATCTCCCATCAATTACACAAAATTACGTCCTTCATGTTGTAGCCCAGTGGTAAGGTAACATCATGGAGGTCAGTGGATGGTATTTATGACTACCCAGGTTCGAACCCCGTGGTGAGAATCCTGTGACATCCATGATCATGGGTCTGCTACATAGTGGTACCCTTAATTGGGCTGGGTCGTGATCGACGGGGATTAGTCGGGTGACACCCTTAAGTGGGAGCCCGGATACCCCGGAAACGTGTGCGTGTGTTAACTTGCCGTTAAAAAAAAAATTACACAAAATCACATCATTATTTTAATTAATTTATGTTTATCTTATTTATTTGACAATGTATATTCACTTTATTGAGGAAGGAGAAATTTCGAAACAACATATTTTATTCCGTCTCGTGAGGGGTAGTTTTGTTGGTTGAACCCGTGATTCATCTTGGAACATGTGATATGCGTCCATGTCTGCAGCTGCAAATTCGACACGTGGACATATAGATGTTGTACGCTTGTCTCTTATGTCACGGGCCTCCAACTCATTTATTTAATACTAGACATATACCCGCACGATGCAGCGGAATGTAAGTAAATAACGAACAATTAATGCTACTTCTTTATAGACATGTCATCGACAATCAACCATGATCTAAAAATCACAATTTATGAAACCCTAAACCCATAAAGATATTCAATAATTAGTTTATATTACAATTATTGACGAAAAAAATTATAATGATATAATTTATAATAAGAATTAAACGTATTTTACGATTATGTATTTTTAATGTGCTAACGGTGAAAAAAAATAAAAGGTATGGATAGAAAATAAATTAATTTGTAATTATTCATGATATTTAATAGTACGGTTAAATTAAAAAATATTCAATATTGGGCTCGTTTTGAAGGTATTGACGAGACGATTATAATGGTATAATTTGTAGAAAAATGAACGTATTTTTTCATTGCATTTTTGTTCATATACGATTATTCGTGTTAATATGATAATGGTGTAAAATGAAAACTGAAAAAGTAAGAGATATAAAGTAAATTAAATAAGTGATTGTAAGGGTGATAAATATAACATTGTTAGGGTGGTAAATGTTATTGTACAAAAGATTGTACAATAACCGTTTTAGAATTTTTATATAGTAGTATAGATTTTTTGGAAATTGTTTGAAACTTTCTAATATCATTTTTAGAGTAAAATACGATTTTCGTGCCCGTGGTTTGATGTGTATAACAATTTTCGTCCTTGGTATTTAAAATTGACTTTTTTTGTCCCCGTGGTTTGTACTTTGTTTCTTTTTTTGTCCCTAAGACTAACGACGTTAGGAAAAATAAGAAGAAGGTTAAGACAGGAATATTATGGTATTTTAACCTTTTTTCTTTAACCCCCCCCCCCCCCCCCTCTTACAGCACCAACTTCCACCTCCCTTTCTCCCATCCCTCCATCATCAGTGAACCATTCACACCTCTGGTGAACGAACTACAACACCACCCCTTCCCTTCCCCGTTGAACGACGCCCCTTCAAGTCCTTCTCTAGTACCCATCCCCTCTTCTTCCTTCACTTCTTTCCCTCACAATTGGAACTCAACATCCAACCTCATCCCAAAACCACCATCTTAGACCCTCCCTGTTCCCTACCTTCGATTATTGTTCCAACATCGCACCACCTCCAACCCCCTGCCCTCATTTGATTTCGCGGAGCCCTTTCTTAGAAAACGCACAAAATTGTCGGAAAAAGGTTATTAGATCAACGCCATTGTTAGCAAGCTCCTCCAAAAGGTGGGTTTTGATTTATAGGTTTGGGTTTCTTAAGGTTTTGATTTTAGGGGTTTGATGCATTTTCCCTTCTTCCCCTTCCCTACTTTTCCTGTCATCTTCTTCCCCACTCCTATGTTGCTTGGAATTTTGAATTGATGTAGATCGATTTTCCTATAGAAAAGCATCAATTACAAACCTTAGCCAAGGGTTTAATTTCCCTGGATGCAAAAATGGACCCATAAACCTAATTAAAACCTACCTTGAAAATGAGATGTGGAACGAACCAAACATCATCAATGGGAGAAAGGCTACGGTGAAGAAAATGAGGTCATATATAAAGGATAGTATTGGTAGCAAGAAGGGCAGTCGTGGGGGGGGGGGGGGGGGGGTTACGTTGAAACCTCTGGTACTGGTTTTCATTTTTGGGGATGGTGGATTTTCAATTTTTTTGTCTCAGGTATTGAACGGAGAAGATGACTAAGTCATCGGAGGAAAATGGCTGACATCAAATAAAGGGAAGGAGGGGGATTATTTTCTTAAATAAACGTTTATATAATTTAATTAGCAAAATAAGGAAAATAAAAAGACAAAATTACCCCTAATTTAACAAACATTTTTAACAAAATTAGTCCCAAGGATGAAAAGAGAAACAAAGTGGAAACCATAAGGACGAAAAATCCAATTTTTAAAAATGAGGGATGAAAATCGTTATAATTATTAAATCATAGGGACGAAAATCATAGTTCACTCTTATTTTTATTAAAAAAATTTGATTGGATGAGACTTATATGGTTTTGATAGCATTAAGTGTTGAACGAATTAACATTCAAATCTCTTTTTTCACTCATAGAAATCAAAATTTTCTTTTTATTAATTCAAAGCAAAGTCCAACTAAAAAGATTAAAATACCCCTCATTAAATTAGACTTAACGAAAAATGTTAACGACCATTAGACTGAGGGACGAAATCTGTTGGGAATTGACATATAACAGGGACAAATTTGAGAAAACGAAATTAAGGGACAATATCCATTAAAAGTGACAAACGTTAGGGACTAAAAGTGAACTTGACTCTTTATTTTATAAAAGATTAACTAAAATTAGTACATAAGAACAACCATATAAAATGAGTTGGGAACATGGAATTTGAACGATTATCCGACATTGGTTGAGGAGATGGAAGATTCATTCCTACATTGGATGGAGGAATTGAAGATAAAATAGGAAGGTATGTACAAAAAAGGGCCAACCGAATACAAACATCTCTTTATCGGAAAGAGATGTGTAGTATATGTTTCTATCAGTTTGATATCTGATACGTAGGGGCTCTGAACCGAGCAAAGATCTGTTGCACTAATTGTGGAAAGAATGATTTTGTGAATAAAATGTATGTGAATAACTGGTATGGTACTTATAGTATCCCTAGTCCTCATTTTAATAGCTTCACAGCTAGGGCATCTAACCGTCAAGGGTCCATCAAAGTATGGATACCAAAATCTTTCTAATATGTTTTGCAGGAATGTCATGTGTGATTTAATTCATATTATTCACGTCACATGACTAACAAACAAGGGTTATGCTACTTTTGAGGGGGAGTACCATGATTTTTAACTTTTATTTTGACTTCTGATCATCTTAGATCAGGACTCACTCTTCAATGCTTTTGACTTCTGAATAATTTAGTTCGATTTTTTTAAAATGTTTTTGACTTCTAAACATTTCACTTTAGAACTCGTACTTCAAAGGTCTTTAGCTTCTGAATACAACAAATCATAACCTTTTTCTATTTGGTGAGTTAAAGGAGTGTTAGGTCTTATAAAAGTTTCTATGATCAATTCAGAACCGAAAGGACCTACCCTAGAAACACATCCTCTTCATAGATATCAGTGAGGAGTTTAGACATATAGATGAGTTCGGAGTGAAAAAAACATGGTGAGAGTGTGACAGGACTTAAAATAAATATTGATCCTTACCAAATCAAGTCAGTTATCCGGGTTACTACACAATCTATTCATTCTCGCCCTTTAGAGATGAATATTGAAACAGACATGGACCTAGTGTTGATAACCCGTGTCACTCCACATAGCCACTCAAGTATCTCACAAAAGATGCTTGTTTCAGATATTCACAGAGAGTTAGCACAAAATCTATCTATTCCTCATTCGGAGGTTTTAGATATTGAAAAAAGAAGACATCACCTTTGGTCTCTGAACTTCATATTCTAATCACTGTGTCTATTTATTTCTTAACCTGCGTCCCATCTTGAATCAATATTTGAGCCTAATCTTATGATTTTATTTCTTTCACACATTCACGAATCTTTGTGATTCCAATTGCATATCTTCGTGATATTGTCAGAACAGTTTGAGAAATAGATTCTTAAAATTTTACTTTAGTGATAACTGGAAGTCCTATCAAAGATACACCGATGCCAACTCTGAAAATAGGCCACACAATTACTTTAATTGTTGTGATAACAGTTATTAATGTGTTTATGTGTTAGCCGATTACCCATCTTGGTTGCTTAATGTAACACCCTAATTTTTATCTCAATTTAGGAAGAAGGGTTGAACTGGTTGAATCGGTAAAGGAAGAACCAAGTATGGAGTATGGTTATAGTGCCATGTGGTTGTGACACTTGTCACAATAGCCCCAAAGTACTAGGAGTATGGTCGTCTCGGACATAGTGACATGTGGTTGTGACATCTGTCACAATAGCACCATTGGTACTGAAAGTGTGGTAGTCCCGACTACAGTGCCATGCAGTTGTGACATATGTCACAATAGCACCGACGTTACCGAGTGTTCGGTCGTCTCATTGAATGTGCCATGAAATTATGACAATGGCGTAATAACTGGCATAATAGCATCAAATGTTCTGAGAGAACGGTCGAGGAACGGCCGGGAGAACGGTAGAGGAACGACCGAGAGAACGGTCGAGGAATGGAGGGGAAAACGATCGGGGAAGCCGTCGAGAAAGCGGTCGAAGAACGACCGAAAAACTCGTGGTACAGGCCAGGTTATAGTGCCCGACGACTGTGCCAGTGGCACTATAGCATGTTAAGGTTGCCGAGGGGGTAAAATGACTTTCAGTACACTTCAGGAGACCCTGCCATGCGATTGTGACATGGCACAGTCACATGTCACAATCGCGCCAGACCTACAGTGCATAAAATCGGGGTTTTCTTCATTTGGTCACAACTTTCTCATTTCAACTCCTTTTTTTGGCGATTCAAGTTGCTATGGTTTCGTTTTTGAGATATTTTTAAGGTTAGATTGTTAGCTTTGGGAATATCTAAGAATAATTGGTGGTGGATTGGAAGCAAAGGTCAAGAGCTCATCATCATCACCTTCATCTTCAAAATTTTGGGATTTTCTAGGTTTTTATCAAAACTTAAATGGTAAGTTAATCCCTTCCACTTCCAAACTTCTTTATGAGTTATAAATTTTCTATTGATGTCAACCTAGTGTTTTATTTCTCCAATTTTAGTTTGGAATATTTTGAGAAAAGTTAGGTCAAATTTGGGTTTTTGGCCAAAATGGAGATTTGGATATAAGATGTTTGGGGAATGATTATAAACACTTATATATGTGTATTTATGGTTGGAAACTTGTGGATATAGGTTTTTGGAAGTTTTGGCTTGAGGATTCAAGTTTCTTCAAAGGAGCTCAAGTTGGGGAAAAATCTAGATTTAGCCTAAATTTAGCAAGGTGAGTTCAAGTTGATTTGTGAAAATGTTGTACATGCCAAAAATGTCCATTTTAAGATGATTATATGTTTACATGATTTTTATTAAAGGTTGGAATATTTGAAGGTTTTACCTATTTGGTTTTATAAATCTTGTGAAATACCCACATTTGGGATTTTTGGACATTTTGATAAATAAATCATGTTGATATGTTTTATTGATGATTTAATATATAAATGGAAGTCATTTGATATAAATGTCTTCTTAGGGTATTTAATCTTATAAACCGTTGGAAAATGCATATTATTATATTATGAGACATTTAGAAATATAAGGGTATGAGTTCATTTGAAAAATGGTTTGTCTCAACCAATGATGAATTTTGGATTAATCATACTTTTGGTCATTGTGTTTGCATAACCATTATTTAAATGCGTTTTATCATTTACACTGACTTTTATGGTACAATAAAGTAAATTGTTGAGCTTTTGGCTCGGTTTTGACTAAAATGAGTCTTTGGGACATTCGTCCGGTTTTAATAGCCCGTTGTGGAGTTTTGAGTATGATGGCGGTTATTACGCATCATTTGAGAATTACATGTTTTGAGTGTGTTGGTCATTCAATTGGAGGCATGTACTATTATAGACTGTAATGTAATGGATCCATAGGCATATATTGTTTCAATGTTGGGACCATAATTAGTCATGGGTTTATCGAGGGCCTTATGGTGTGGGCTCGTGGAGTCTAACATTTGGCCTTGGGCCCGTGATGTAATTTTTGAGTATGTTTTTATGGGATAGTCACTTCCCATTTGTAGCTAGTTGAGACATTGGGTCCTCGGAGGCAACTTGGTACGGTTATGTGGAGTCGGATACTAGCCATGGGCCGTAAATGTAATCCTAGTGAATGAGCATGATTAGGATCCTCGGGTGCCCTCATCCACATCTTAGGATGAGTCGGCGAGCTCGTGGCCATGGGTCCTAGTATGGTGAGCTCAATAACTTGGAAAGTGGCATACTTTTGTGTTCCACCACAAGCCATGGAATTCGGTCTCCCCCGTTACCGCAAGGTGTTGTTTTGGGTATTTAGTTTTATCCTTGTTTTTCGGTGAAGTTTTAAGTTTGGGGTATTCTCCATATGTTATAATTTTGGAGGCTTGAGTTTACTCATATTTTGGTTGTTTGGTTTATAAAGTTGTATTTAAATTTCAATATTTGAGCATTCACCATTATTCACGTTTTGAGTAAGTGTTGGGTTGCATTACTCCATGAAAGAATGTTTTGGTGTTGAGGCGTTCATTTATAAAATGCTTATAATTGGAAAACGGGTCGTTCTCATATTTAAAGTAATGCATTTTGAAGGATCATGATTTAAGTTGCATTATTTTCATTTTAACGATTTTTATAATCATGATAAAAACTCTTGAACTCACTAGGCGTTAGCCTAACCTTTTTATTTGTCGGCATGTGCATCAGGTTCCGTTTCGGGATTAGTCCTAGTGACACTGTGAAGAGATGAGTGTTAGTTGGGTGCCTGAAGAAGTGAATAGCTTGGTGAAGTCTTCCACATCTGTTGGGTCTGAAATGAGCTAAGTCCAATTAGTGCTGCTTCAAGGAGTTACTACTGTTGAAAGAATTAATACTGCTTAGAAGATTAATACTGCTAGTAGTATTACTACTGCTTGGAAAGTTAGTACTGCTAGTAGTTAGTACTGCTTGAAGAATTACTACTGCAAACATGGTTAGTACTGCTGAGGAAGTTAATACTGCTATGGAGATTAATGCCGCTCGTGAAGATAAAGATGGATTGATACGAAAGACTAGGAGCTGAAGATAATGTTGAAGATAATGTTGAAGATAATTATGGAATGGATGATGAAGATTAATATTTCTTTAGTAATTATCTTGTAATCAGTTCTGTATATATAGTCTAGTAGTTTTTGATAGAAAAACAAGTTTTAACAAGGTTTTGCATATACGTTTAGAGAGAATTAACCTCAAGGTTAGTTTTAATCATTTCTTTAGAGAAGTATAGAACGTCTGTTGAGTCTGTTCAACAGATTGAGGTTTTGTTTGTAATCATTAAGTTAATTCAATATAACTTGTGATTTTAGTTCATACACTGTTTGATTGATTTATTGTTAAAGTGTTATTCCGTGACTTCTTTAACATAGTTTCTGAGTGTTAAGTTTAAATTCTTGTTTCGAATTTCGATCTTGACAAGTGGTATCAAAGCCAAAGGAACTCAGAAATCAATAATTTACTGGTGGTTGTTTTGAGACATTCCACTTCTGCATTCCCTTGCAAAGTGTCCCTTCATGTGACACTTGTAGCACTCCACCTTTGACTTATCAAAGCTTGCTCCATCTTCTCTTCTTTGGGAGAAGTTGTTCCTCCCAGCCCTCTTGATGAATTTCTTCACCCTCATAGAAAGCATGGCCATCTGCCATTTAATATCCATCTCTTCCAGATCATCAGGATTAAGCTGTTCCAAGTCATCATTGATTAAAGAAGAGTTACCATGACTGGAAAGAAAGGCTTCAAAAACAGATTCATTGTCTTTTTCTTGATTTACTCCACTGGCAGCATTAACTGATTCAGGGTTAGCAGTAGATTCAGTTAATGCTAATAGGAGTGCAACATTATGAACATATCCAGTAGGCTTCTTCTTTGCTTCCACCTCAGATTCAAACACTCTCAGATCATTATACAGATCATTATACAGATCATCCAGTTCCTTTTCTTCCAACATGTCATTCTGTCTGAAAGAGACAGTGTACATGGTCCACTCATCTCCAAGAGATCTGAGGAACTTTCGGTTGACATCATCTTGTTCCATCTGAACTCCAACAGTAGCCAACTCACTAGTTAACTTATTGAATCTGTCAAAAGTTTGAGTCATAGACTCATTCTTTGAAGATGTAAAATTCTCATATTGCTGCTTGAGAATATCCCTTTGATTCCTCTTAGTGCTCTTGGTGCCAGCAAATCTTTTCTCTAAAGCATTCCATAGAATCTGAGCATCAGTGCAGTGATGAAACTGATGTTGATATTCATTAGGGATGGCCAAAAGCAGAGTGCTTAAGGCTTTCATCTCCAATTGTCTCACTTTCTTCTCAGCATCAGTTTTTGGAGGTGGTCTTCTTCCATCTTGCCCAATCTTACCTTCAGCAGAGGGACCATTCTCAACAATGTCCCACATAGAAAAGTCTGTAAGGAGGATGTACTGCTTGATCCTAATTTTCCACATGTCAAACTCATTGGGTTTGAGCATGGGAACCTTTGAAACAAGAGTACTGGTTGATTCAACTGTGTTGTCCATGATGAATGAAGGTTTCTGAGAATACTAGGCCCTGATACCACTTGTTAGGATCTGATTCTTAACAAGAATAATAAAACTCAGAAACAATATTAAAGAAGTTGGGAAAAAACACTTTAATATTCAAACTATCAATGTAACAGTAAAATATGAATCACAACTTGTAAACTTTATTGAATGATTAAAGTTACAAGCTTTCAAAAAAAAACCTCAATCTTGATGAACAGGCTCACCAAGACGAATTCTACTTCTCTAGAATTAGGATTGTAAACCTTGAGGTTAATTCTCTCTCAGAACAAAACTTAGAATTCTCGTATCTAAACTATTCTGAATACATCTATACATATACTGAAAATAAAAGATAATTACAAAACTTAAAAGATCTTCAGTATATTCTTCCATAGTTATCTTCAACCTTCCATGATTATCTTTAAGCCTTGATCTGCGCATATCTTGACTATCAAATAAGCAGTATTAAGTCACAACAGCATTAACACTCTGAGCAGTATTAATCTTCACCAGCAGCACTAACTATGCTCAGCAGTATTAATTTCTTCAAGCAACATTAATCTGGCTCAGCAGTAGTAACCATGGAAACCTGGCAGTATTAATCACTTAGACACATCTTCAGTTCCCAACAAAACATGGTTAGTACTGCTGAGGAAGTTAATACTGCTATGGAGATTAATGCTGCTCGTGAAGATAAAGATGGATTGATACGAAAGACTAGGAGCTGAAGATAATGTTGAAGATAATTATGGAATGGATGATGAAGATTAATATTTATTTAGTAATTATCTTGTAATCAGTTCTGTATATATAGTCTAGTAGTTTTTGATAGAAAAACAAGTTTTAACAAGGTTTTGCATATACGTTTAGAGAGAATTAACCTCAAGATTAGTTTTAATCCTTTCTTTAGAGAAATATAGAACGTCTGTTGAGTCTGTTCAACAGATTGAGGTTTTGTTTGTAATCATTAAGTTAATTCAATATAACTTGTGATTTTAGTTCATACACTGTTTGATTGATTTATTGTTAAAGTGTTATTCCGTGACTTCTTTAACATAGTTTCTGAGTGTTAAGTTTAAATTCTTGTTTCAAATTTCGATCCTGACAACATCTATTATGGGATTAGCAACTTGTATTTGGGTTAAGTAACACCCGACTTTGGTTTAGTCCTTGTATAAGACTGAAGCTTATAATTGATGAGGTTAAATATAGAATTTTATTTTGGAGGTGTATAAACTCTTGATTATAGGGAGAAGATTTATCTTTTATTTGATGTATTATCGAAATTTTAAATTAGTTGCTCTTTCCAGATTTTGAGGGTGTTACAAATTGGTATCATAGTTTAAGTTTGAGAGAATTAGGTGTTGATTTTGGATGCCTAGACTCAAACTAGCTTTCCTTTAAGCGATTGAAAGTGAGATCACACCATTAGGCACTTTAAGATAATATATTTCGAGGTTGATAGAGTCGCTAGAAATAGGAAACACGTCGAGAGTAGCAAGGATGATCATGTACGGTGCGTTCATAATTGCACCTGGCCAGTGTTATGGTGAACCTACATGAAACATGTGTATGCTTGAACTGCTTGGGTGTGATGACCATTGGGGTAGTGAATAAGTTTCTAAGCGAATAGTCGATATAAGAGATTGATGATTTTAACACTCGTCACTTAGAGTGACAGTAGGCATGATAACTGCGTTAAGTGGACCATTTTGTGTCGGAATTGTTGGTTGGATTAGAACCATAGACTTATGGAATTAGCATGATTCAAGGAGGAGTGGTAAGATGAACCGATGAAATTTTCGTTTATCGCCTTAAGATGTTTGAGCATCCAGATGACGATAGTGTGACTGGGAAACCGAGGTGCGTGGTTTCGAGACGTTGAGTGTCGATCAAGTTCATGCACAAAATTTATTTCTAAAATAAGTTTGCATCAATTATTTCTCATGTTCCCCAAATCATAAAGTGTGTTATATTACAAAATATTGGAAAAATGTTTAGCACGCACCAGATTTTAAACCATGAGTTTAAACATGCACAAAATTGTTTTGTTGCGCATGGTTGCAAACTTTTATTGAGATTTTCTTCCTCCCCGTTTCTTGTCGAATGCTATCTTCAAATATTGTAATATCCATGTTTTAATGTTACTTGGGGTATTGGGCAAGTAACTGCGATTTATGACCTTGACATTGGATCTCCTCCACATATGTTGAGGTTTTAAAGGAAAAGTTATTTCCATGTTTTTGCATATGAGTTTTCTTGGGAGTTTTATTTCGTACGAGTTTTGTTGAGATTTATAGAGTATGCTTTTACGACGTTTTTCAATGCATGAGTGAACTTTGAAATGCGTAGGCTTTAATTTACAAGTTTTAACGTTTTGGAGATTTCTAGGTTGTTATCAAAACCTAAGTTGTGAGTTTATCTCATCTTTATAAAACTTTATACATGTTAAAATCTTATGGTTTTGGGTCTCCTAAACTTCACTTGAATATATTTCCTATTTTATAAACTCAAATCTCATTTTGAGAAACTTGGGAGATTTTGGATTTTTTGATGAGATTTCTCAAATGCATGTTATAAAGAATTTGAATATATGTTTATGATTCCTAAATAGTTATTACTACTCAATTACTCTTTATTGGTTTACTTTGGAAAACCTAGATCAAACTAGGTTTTTGAGGATTTTGGATGTTTTGATGTGATAGTTATGGATAATGGTTCCATATGCTTAAATGTTACCTATCTCAAAGTTTAGATGAGTTTTGGAATCAAATGAGTATTTTCCATACTTATAATATTTTGGCAAATTGGGATTTAATTGTGTTAAAGCACATATTTATTGGATTCAAGATCATAATTATCTGAAGATGGAAATCTGAAGTCAAAGCTGATAAAGTCGTCTCAACAAATAGTCTAGGGTCCTTTTGTAATAAATAGTAAAAGTCTGTTTACGTATTTTATTTATTTATTTGTTAGTTTTAATTTTAGTTAACTTAGTTTGTTTTTGGGCCAAGCATTGTAAAATACATTTCCAAAACCTTGTCAAGCCCATTAGGTTCTTAAGCCTTTGTTTAAATAGTTTTGTTTAGGGTTAATGAGAGGTTAGAGATCTAAATTAGAGAATTAATATTGTGAGAAGGCTGCAGTTCTGCTTGGTGCGCCGTGAACAAGAGGAAAGCAGAGAGATTTCAATTTCAGTTTATCAAGAACACTTGTAATCGCTTGCTTAATCAATGTCAGGTTTGAATTATTGTGTTAATTATTTGTTTACTTGATTGAATGATTGCGTATTGGGACACATAAATACTCTGCTGCTCGCACGCCTCAACAGAACGGAGTCGTCGAAAGGCGAAATCGTACACTTGTCGAGGCCGATCGGACAATGCTCAGCCAATCTGACTTACCTTTATTTTTGTGGGCTGAAGCTGTCTCGACTACATGTCACACTCAGAATCGCTCCATGATACACCGCAGATTTCAGAAGACTCTGTATGCGTTGATAAACAATCGAACACCAACCATTAAATATTTTCATGTTTTTGGTTGTACGTGTTATGTTCTAAACGACCGAGAGAATCTGAACAAGTTCAGTGCTAAGGCGGATGAAGGTATCTTTGTTGGTTATTCATCAACATCGTCTGCATATCGTGTTTATTTGAAGAAGTCGAAGATAGTGATCGAGAGCGTTAATGTTACATTCGATGAGGAAATGGCTTCTGAGCACATCAGTTCAGAACCCGTCATTACCGGAGTATTAGCTTCTGGACCAACCAGTCCAGGACCTGCACCTCAAGAGAACAAATCAGATGGCGCTTCGTCGTCTACTTCTAATTTATCTGATTTGGATTTATTATTTGAACTGTTCTATGATGAATTTCTTGGTTCTAAATTGCCTAACTCTGTTGTGGTTGACAGGATAGAATACTCGATGACTACTCATCCGACCACTTCCGATATCTCTACTGAATTCGGTTCCCCTATTCAGCAAGAAGTTCCAGTTCAAAAGCCTACTCCAACAGTTGAAGTTGTGACCAACACCGCCGAGACAGAAGTAGCTGACTCAGTAGGATGTACTGTAAGGATTGATCGTCAGATTGACCAAGTTGTACCTACTGCAACTTCTGCAACGACTACTTCAACTGAAGCCCCCGTTAATTCTGAACCATCTGAAGGAGATACCAGTGGATTCCTAGATGCGGACAATGATCAACATGCATCTAATCCACTCCCTCATGAACATAAGTGGACCAAAGAGCATCCGGTACATCAAATTATTGGAGATCCTTCTGCACCGGTGCAAACTAGGTTTGCAACATCAAATCTATGTATGTATGAATCCTTTCTGAGCAAGATCGAGCCTACACGCGTATCTGAGGCCCTTGCTGATTCAGATTGGGTAACTGCGATGCAAGATGAGCTGAATCAGTTTGAAGCACTGAAAGTCTGGAGACTCGTACCCAAACCGCAAGGTAAAACCATCATTGGTACGAAATGGGTGTTCAAAAACAAGAAAGATGAAGATGGTACCGTTATCAGAAACAAAGCACGACTTGTCGCCAAGGGATATAGGCAAGAGGAAGGGATAGACTACGATGAGACTTATGCTCCAGTGGCACGTATAGAGGCA
Source organism: Arctium minus (assembly GCA_954870635.1). Lineage (NCBI taxonomy): Eukaryota > Viridiplantae > Streptophyta > Magnoliopsida > Asterales > Asteraceae > Arctium > Arctium minus. Next base: position 164,730,595 of record OX941080.1, read on the forward strand.
ATTCAGATGTTCTTAGCCTACGCAGCCCACAAGAACTTCACCGTCTATCAAATGGACGTGAAGACAGCTTTTCTGAATGGAGTACTCAAGGAAGAAGTCTACGTCTCACAGCCAGAAGGGTTTGTAAATCCAGATAAGTCGAACCACGTCTACATCTTGGATAAAGCTCTTTATGGACTAAAACAAGCTCCTCGCGCCTGGTATGATATTCTATCTCAATTCTTGGTTAAGTCGGGTTTCACAAAAGGTACGGTTGATACCACTCTTTTCATTAAAAAGGATAAAGGCGATATCATTCTTATTCAAATATATGTGGATGATATTATTTTTGGTTCTACAAATCCTAAGTACTGTAAGAACTTTGCAAACCTCATGGTGTCACGTTTTCAAATGAGCATGATGGGTGAGATGAATTTCTTTCTCGGATTGCAAGTCAAACAATTTTCAACGGGGATTTTTATCAATCAATCTAAATACATTCTAGATATTCTTCGGAAGTTCAAAATGGAAAATTGTAAACCGATTGGTACCCCAATGGCACCTGGTACTAAGATTGGCACTGATCTTTCGGGAAAGGCTGTTGATGTTAGGACTTATAGAGGGATGATAGGTTCTTTAATGTATCTTACTTCTAGTAGGCCGGATATAATGTTCTCTACATGCTTATGTGCTAGATATCAGACCAATCCTAAAGAATCCCATTTGTCTGTTGTAAAGCGGATTTTCAGGTATCTAAAGGGGACTGCAGATCTTGGTCTGTGGTATCCTAAGGATACAAGCTTTGAACTAACATCTTATTCAGACACAAATCATGTTGGTTGCATGTTAGACAGAAAGAGCACCTCGGGTCATATACAATTCCTCGGAGATAAACTCGTCAGTTGGGCTTCGAAGAAGCAATTATGTGTCTCCACATCAACGACCGAAGTGGAATATGTAGCTGCTGCTAGCTGCTGTTCTCAGGTTCTGTGGATGAGAACACAACTGCGAGACTATGGATTTAATTTCAATAGAATCCCGATCTATTGTGATTCGAAGAGCGCTATTGCGATTACCGCTAACCCTGTTCAGCATACTAAGACCAAACACATAGATGTCCGGTATCATTTTATAAAAGATAATGTAGAAAAGGGGACAATTGAACTTTACTTTGTAAAAACCGATTATCAGCTTGCAGATTTGTTTACCAAACCTTTAGACGAAAAGAGATTTAATTTTCTTGTCTCAAGACTTGGTATGCTAAATCTTAAGACATAATCGGTAGTTACCTATTAAAATTTCTTATTGTGTCTCTTTATCATTTCTTTATTATTTCCACATGATACCTTCTCTTTAACAGTTTGTTCATGATCTTAGGGGGAGTGTGAGAAGTATTTCATTGATGGTCAATGTTAGTTTGAGGGGGAGCATATTTAAATGCATTGTGCTTACTGATAATTGTTAGTGATGCATGATTCTAGGGGGAGCATACAAGTAAAGAGTATGGCTATGACTTCTGATTACTTCTGATCAAAACTCGTACACTAAGTGTTTTACTGCTTTATGTTATTTCAATTTCTGTGAATAAAGTTACTTTGACTAGACCTTTAGACTTTTGTAGGTTGAGAGATGCTTCAAAGATCATATCTTTATGACTTTAAGCTTGACTTCGTGGGATGTAAGACTGCACTTAAAAGGTATAATTCCTTTTCTTCATCTCATTCATGGTTGAAAGAAGGACAACTTTCAATCATAAGAAAACATGTTCTTAAATGTTCAAACCACTTCCCGATTCTCAAACAGATTTCTTGAATTGGAAGTGTGATTTTAAATGTTTTCTGATTCATCTTTGAGCTTTAACTGATAAAGTTAAACTATCTGAGCACCATGTGCTTCATAGGAAAATATGGGATCAGTGTGCTAGAACTTAAAAGAAACTTATATGGATTCACGTTAACCAGTGTTTCCTACCCAAGAAGTTCATCCTTTAGTGACTGAATGTGAGGAGTCAAAAGAAATGAGTGTGGGATGTGATGAGAGAATATGTCAAAAGAGAGTTTGGTTAGCTGTGAGCTTAAAGATTAAAAGAAAGAGGGTGAAAGATCAGAGTAAAAGAATTTTCAAACTCTGCACCACCTACTTTCTGAGTCGGGCAACCACATTTCTAATGCTTCACAATTCTTGGTGAACATTGTTGAAACAGGTACCTAGCCCATGCCAACTCTTGCCATTACCCCACCAGCCACTCATTTTCTTCTCAACAAGAAAATGTTTCATTTTCAAAGGGGACGCAACACATATGTTATCTGATTTTCATTTGGAAAATCTGGATATTGAAAAGAAGGAAGTTTGCCCCACTTTCACACTTCGTTTATGCACATTGAATCTGTGTTTCATTACTTGTCTCAGTGGTTTACACATTTTGAGCCTTATAAGCAAACATCATATGCTTAATTTATTCTATCACTTGCACGAACACACAAAGAATTTCTTTCTTTGTCATAACGTTCATAGAAATTACCTTTGTGGTTTTTCGATGATTGAATGGAATCCCTGGGGGAGTGAACATCACAAAAGCTCCTTTATATTGTGTATTCGTTACACACAATGACTATGTGTTACTGACAGGCAATTTTAACTGATTCATTTGTTGATTCAGGTGTTACACTTCATTTTCTAAATTGTCTAGATTTGCAAAGATCTGGATGAACATCTTAATGAATTGACGGATAATCAGTGGTTCTGTTTGCAAGATCAATGGTGGAAGAAATTTCTTGAAGACAAGTTTTGATGAACTATTTGCTCTTTTCATCAAAAAGGGGGAGAAGCGTCAATCAAGAAATGCGGAGATCAAAAGTTTTTGAAAGAATTTCTGAATATATTATGAAGAATTGCTGCTTTGAAGAAGTTTTCTTTGAAGATGATTTGCTGAAGCATTCCGAGCTGAAACTGGAGATAATTTCTTTCCAAAAGATATTCTCATCGATTGGGGAGATTGTTACATTCTGAAGACAAAGAGGAAGATTACATTTTCTGAGCTTAAAGAATGATCTTGATCCAAAGGGGGAGATTGTTAAAGCACATATTTATTGGATTCAAGATCATAATTATCTGAAGATGGAAATCTGAAGTCAAAGCTGATAAAGTCGTCTCAACAAATAGTCTATGGTCCTGTTGTAATAAATAGTCAAAGTCTGTTTACGTATTTTATTTATTTATTTGTTAGTTTTAATTTTAGTTAACTTAGTTTGTTTTTGGGCCAAGCATTGTAAAGCCCATTTCCTAAACCTTGTCAAGCCCATTAGGTTCTTAAGCCTTTGTTTAAATAGTTTTGTTTAGGGTTAATGAGAGGTTAGAGATCTAAATTAGAGAATTAATATTGTGAGAAGGCTGCAGTTCTGCTTGGTGCGCCGTGAACAAGAGTAAAGCAGAGAGATTTCAATTTCAGTTTATCAAGAACACTTGTAATCGCTTGCTTAATCAATATCAGGTTTGAATTATTGTGTTAATTATTTGTTTACTTGATTGAATGATTGCGTATTGGGACACACAAATTGTTTGGTATCTTATTGTATATAAATGTTTATATATCAAACAATGGTTCCGTATATCTTGAAGGTATATCCGTGTTAGGCCATAATATAATGTAATGGATCCATAGGCATAATAGTCGACTTTATTGATGGAATAGGATAGTTATTCCCACACCTTGGCTAGACACGAGAACTATATCAGTGGGGGACTCGAACTATAAACCGTGGATGGTTGAACTCAATGACCGTGTGACCCGTGACACTTAATTTCTAGCGAATAAATAGTTCTTAGTTCATTGAGGCACTCAAACTACAGACCGTGGGTGGTTGAACTCGATGATCAATGTTACTTTAATAGAAGCTCTATAACATTATAATGCGACTTACTTTTGTGTTCCGTCAGTGTCAATGGTAAACTGGGTCTCGCCCATCATTTTATGAAATTTCATGTCTTTCCAAGGATAAAATAGGTTTGAAATATGTGACATAATCTTATTAAAGCTATGTTTTTTATTTTAATGCTTTATAGATTTATTTTACAATTTTTTGAACTCACTAGGCGTTAATGCTTCATATCCTTCCATCACAGGCATTTTTGGGATCGATAGCTTTTGATAGGAGGCGTTTCTCGAAGATAACATACTTTTGGTGATGATATCGACGCCTGTCTATAATCTAAACTAAGATTAGCTTAGATTAGTAGGTTGTTGTTTGTTATCCATATTCATTTGTTGTAAAGCTTTACAATTTTCCCATATTGGGTGATATTATTTATATGGATGTTAATTACTTGTTTAACTCCAACTTTAATTCACCTTTATTTTTAAGGGTGATACAAGTTGGTATCCGAGCATTAGTTTAAGCGAACTAGGATGAACCTAAGATGCCTAGACTTAAAGTGAGACTTTAAGTTATGATTTGTGTGATTGGGTAGAACTCCTGAGATAGGAAGTCTATAGAGTCGACGGAAATGTGCTAATTGAGAATTGCTATAGTAGTAACGAGAATTCTCATGTATATTGTGTTGATGATTTCACTTAGCTAATGCTATTATGGATACACTATTACGTAGGCATGCTTGACTTTATTGTTATTTTAATAATTGATAAATATAGTAGTACATTTCTATTGTTATCATTTTATGGTAGAATCTCTTACCCTCATTCTCGTGTGTGACAGTCTGAAATAGTTAACACGCGGAGTAGACCAAAAACTGAAGGTGACGGGCAAGAGGCGAGCATGTCTAATCCAGATCAAATAGAAAGGTCTGTTAATGAAAATCCTCCAACCCTACCGCCATTGGCAGGCAGAAGGATAAAGCATGTGCCAAAGGTAACACTGGCGTCCTCCAACCCGGTACTATAAGAGGTGAACCCTCAAACATAGATGATGGCCAGTGTTATGCAGATGGTGACCTCGGCCATGGAAAAGCAACAAGAGGCATTTCTGAAAATGTTGGAAGATAGAGATGCCAGTCTTCGAAGACATGAGACTATTGCAGAGAATGTGGTGGTAGGTTTCTGATGTACCTGAAACGTGGTCAGAATGGAAGAACACACTATTGTCGACGCTAGGCGAGGTAGGAGAACTTGTTCCTACAAGACCTTCCTTTGTAGCAAACCGCCGGAGTTTTCGAGGCCTGACAATCTAGTTGCTTGCATGAACTGGATTTAAGAGATTGAACAAGCATAAGATTCTAGTGAATGCAAACAGGGTCAGAAGGTGAAATTCGCCTCTCACATGTTAAGAATCCCAACTCTTAGATGGTGGAACATCACCAAGTCCACCCTCAATGCTCGCAACTGACGTGGACTATGTTCAAAAAGAAGAAAATAGATAAATATTGTAATGAGTGAGCGATCGACCTTATCAAGGAGGAGTTCCGGACTCTCAAGAAGGGGAGCAAGACTGTGAGGGAATACTCCAGCCTCTTTATGGAGAAGTTTGATATGGTGGGGCAAGTAACCCTATGTGAAAAGGAGAAAATCAAGGCTTACGTTAAAGGCCTACCTGCCGATATGATGGCCATGGCATGGAATTCCAAGGCCTCCACCCTCCGTAAAGCTATTGATAAATCCAAACTCATGGAAAATGTGTATACCTGAAAGAAGGTGGAAGAGGTCATGGTTGGGGAGAAGAGGAGATGGGAAGGAAATTCTAGGTACTTCAAACGACCAAAGCCATTCAACAACAACTGAGGGAACGACTCTAGAAGAGAGGCTAGGTGGTGCCCCAAGTGCAAGAGCAAGCACTTTGGTCTGTGACACACGAAGCCTGATCCATGTTATAAATGTGGGAAGTTTGGTCATGCTAAAAAAGATTTCCCATTGAAAGGACAAATTTGTTTTGAATGTAAGGAGTTAGGCCACTTTCGTAATGATTTCCCAAAGCTTAAGTCAGGAGGAAATCCTGGGAAGAAAGAGAACTCACCAAGAGTGCCAGGGAGGCTATTTTAGATGACGGGCGAGGAGGCAAAGGTATCGGCAGACGTGGTGTCGGGTATGTTTCTTGTTAACTCCCTACATGTGCATGTTCTTTTCGATTTTGGTGCAAGTTATTCATTCGTATCGATTTCCTTTTGTCAAAGAATGCCTGTGTCTGCCAGTATTTTAAAGGATGCTTTGATAGTAGAGATAACAAATGGTAGTCGAGTTCTTATTAGTAAAGTCTTTAAGGATTTTGTCTTGGAGATCGAGGGAAATAAATTTCCAATAAACCTGGGTTGGTAGAAAAACAAGTCGAGATTCTATGTTCCAAGACGCTGACCCGGATTCCATTGTCGGGTGTGATGCGGTGCTTGTCTACAGAGAAAGAAGAAAGGATGACGTCATAGTCATCTCCATGGCGAAGGCACACAAGTTATTGGTGAAGGGGTGTTCTTCTTACTTGGAAACGTAGTAGATGTTGTTAATGCCAAAAATCGTCCAAAGGAAGATTTAAGGTCGGTGTGGAGCTTTATCCAACTAAACAAAGTAACCAGACGACAACTTGCGCGGTAATAAACAAAAAAAAGAGACAAGAGATTTGGTGACGCGGAAAACCTCAACGAGGAAAAAACCGCAGACGACAGGGAGAGGTCGTCGTGTACTATGATCGCCAAACAGGGGCGATGTCCTTATGTATTACAATGTTTATACAAGATAAATATGTAAAACAAATGTAAAAACAAGTATAAGTCGTGCGTAAAATGCTTCTGACATGCGTATGATGCTTCGGTCGTGTGTTACGAGAGAAATATTTGTAATTGTTCTTCGTATATATTGTAAATTCTGGAAATCAGATATCCTTCTTCATAGTTGACTGTGTATATTTATAGTCTTTTGATCTTCATAAATGTGTATTTGTAATGGTCGGTCCTTCATAATGACTTTAATGGCTTTAATCAAGGATAGTCGTTGGCTTTTATGAGTATTAAACCTGCATTAAATAAACAAGAGAAGAACGTTGGGTGTTAGTCGTGGGACGCTCGACCGACTTTTGAGAAAGTGTCGACGGGGGTTATAAATATGTTCGGTTGATATGACCTTATCTTAATACAAGATGTAACACCCTGATTTTTATCTCAATTGAGGAACAATGTTGATCTGGATGAATCAGTAAAGGAAGAACCAAGTATGGAGTATGACTATAGTGTCATGTGGTTGTGACACTTGCAACAATAGCACCAATGGTAATAGGAGTATGGTCGTCTCAGCTATACTGACATGTGGTTGTGACATCTATCGCATTAGCACCAATGGTACAGAAAGTGTGGTAGTCCCGACTACAGTGCCATGCAGTTGTGACATATGTCACAATAGCACCGACGTTACCGAGTGTTCGGTCGTCTCAGCGAATGTGCCATTAAAAATTATGTCAATGGAAAAATAAACGGCACAATAGCATCAAATGTTCCGAGAGAACGATCGAGGAATGTCCGAGAGAATGGTCGAGGAACGTCCATGAAAAGGATCGAGGAAGCGGTCGAAGAACGACCGAAAAACTCACAGTACGGGCCAGGCTATAGTGCCCGACAACTGTGCCAGTAGTACTATAGCATGTCAAGGTCGCCAAGGGGGTAAAATGACTTTCGGTACATTTTGGGCGACCCTGCCATGTGATTGTGACATGGCACAGTCGCATGTCACAATCGCACCAGACCTGTAGTGCATAAAATCGGGTTTTTCTTCATTTGGTCATAACTTTCTCATTTCAACTCCGTTTTTGGCGATTCAAGTTGCTATGGTTTTTTTGAGATCTTTTCAAGGTTAGATTGTTAGTTTTAGGAATATCCAAGAATAATTGGTGGTGGATTAGAAGCAAAGGTCAAGAGCTCATCATCATCACCTCCATCTTTAAGAAATTTGCTTCTAGTTTCTAAACTTGTCTATAAGTTATAAATGCTTCATTGATGACTTCCTAGTGTTTATGTTTCCCAAATTTCGGTTTGGAGGATTTTGGAGAAATTAGGTCAAAACTAGGGTTTTGGCCAAAATGAGGATTTTGATATAAAATGTGTGGGGATCAATTCTAAATGGTTGAATATGAATGTTTATGGTTGGAAACTTGTGAATCTAGGTTTTTGGGAAGGATTTGCTTGTGGATTCAAGATTCTTCAAGGAAACTCAAGTTGGGGTAAAATCTAGATTTAGCCTAAATCTAGCAAGGTGAGTTCAAGTTGATTTGTGAAAACGTTGTACATGCCAAAAATGTCTATTTTAAAGTGATTACGTGTTCACGTTATTTTTATTAAAAGTTGGAACATTTGAATAATTTTACTCATTTTGGGTTATTTGGTTTTATAAAACTTTTGAAACAACTGCATTTGGGATTTTTGGACATTTTGATAAATAAATCATGTTGATATATTTCTTTGATGATTTAATATATAATTTGAGGTCATTTTATGTAATTGTCCATTTGGTGCATTTGATTTTATAAACCATTTGGAAAACGCATATCATTGTGTTATGAGACATTTTGGAAATATAAGGGTATGATTTCATTTGGAAAATAGTTTGCCTTAACCAATGACGAGTTTTGGGTTAATCATACATTTGGTCGTTGTGTTTGCATAACCGTTGGTTAAATGCGTTTTATTGTTTATACTGACTTTTATTGTACGATAAAGTAAATGGTTGAGCTTTTGGCTCGGTTTTGGCTAAGATGAGCCTTGGGGATATTCGTCCGGTTTTAATAGCCCGTTGTAGAGTTTTGAGTATGATGGCGGTTATTGCGCATCATTTGAGAATTACATGTTTTGAGTGCGTTGGTCATTCAATTGGAGTCATGTATTGTTGTAGACTGTAATGTAATGGATCCATAGGCATATGAGTCGGTCTTTAATATTTTTAAAAAGGGGCTATTATTTCATGTTGGGACCAGGATTAGTTATAGGGTCATCGAGGGCCTCATTGTGCTATTGACCCCTTGATGTAATTTCTGAGTCTGTTTTATGGGATAGTCATTTCCCATTTATAGCTAGTTGAGACATTGGACCCTTGGATGGAGAACTTGGTATGATTATGTGGGACCGGATACTAGCCATGGGTCGTAAATGTAATCCTAGTGAATGAGTATGACTAGGAACCATTGGGTGCCCTCCCCCACATCTTAGTACGAGCCGGCGTGTTTGTGGCCTTGATCCTAGTATGGTGAGCTCAATAACTTAGAATGTGGCATACTTTTGTGTTCCACCACTAACTATGGAAATCGGGTCTCCCCCGTCACCGAAAGGTGTTGTTTTGGGTATTTAGTTTTATCCTTGTTTTTCGGTGACGTTTTGAGTTTGAGTTATTCTCCATAAGTTATAATTTTGGAGGCTTGAGTTTACTCATATTTCGGTCGTTTGGTTTATAAAGTTTTATTCAAATTTTAATATTTGAGCATTTATCATTATTCGTGTTTTGAGTAAGTGTTGGGTTGCATTACTTCATGAAAGAATGTTGGCATTGAGACGTTCATCAATAAAATGTGTATTATTGGAAAATGGGTCGTTCTCATGTTTAAAGTAATTCATTTTAAAGGATCATGATTTAAGTTGCATTATTTTCGTTTAACGATTTTTATAATCATGATAAAAACTCTTGAACTCACTAGGCGTTTAGCCTAACATTTTTTATTTGTCGACATGTGCATTAGGTTCCGTTTCAAGATTAGTTCTAGTGACACTGTGAAGAGATGAGTGCTAGTTTTGTGCTCGAAGAAGTGAATTGTTTGGTGAAGTCTTCCGCATTTACTTTGGATATAACGACTGTTATTGGGTTTTAGTAACACCCGACTTTAATTAGTATTTATGTAAGACTTTATTTATTTTGTTGATGATTCAACCTAGAATTGTATTTCAAGTATGGACTTGTCGTAAGAAATTTTATTATACTTTAAGGTATTGTTGAAAATTTTAAATTAGTCGCTCTTTCCAAATTTGAGGGTGTTACATAAGACCAGTCGTACAAAATATGCATTTAAATGTTAATTCGTCGTGGTCGATGATTTTTGACCTAAACTGTTTGCCCCCAAAAATTTCAAATTAAGCAGCAAATTTAAATTTTAAATTTTAAGTTTATCAAAATTTTTGGCGGTCGCCACGTGTCATTTGAGGAGAGGTTCTCATCACGGTGGAACCGAAGCGGTTCTATTCTAACTAGACCCATGATGGTCTATCTGACACGTGTGACGTCATGGAGGCATGGGGAACATGCGTGACAGCTATGTGTGACAGGTGTCAAAGATCTGGCGATACTCATGAAGAATCGATCGACACGTGTCGATCATCGAGCGACCGTACTCTTTTAGAACGAGATTTCCTTCGCAAATCCTTTCCAAACTTACCGAATCCCTGCCCAACTTAGTTTTTGATCGAGGTTTTGGAGCAACTATATAAGGTACGATCTTCCTTTAACTTTTATATGGGATTCAAAACCCAGGCTAGGAAACGTAGGCATAACTGGTATATATTAGGTTTGAGCGAATTGAAAATCAATCTAAGTGGTTTAGCAATGTCGAGCGAACCAGCGAGTTCAATCCAGGGTCAAGATGACCTGGACGACCTTAGGCGTCTAGCGTAGATTCCTGCTGATATCACCATAAACTCTCCGGGTCAGGTTCGTCCTGACATGTGCCTGGAGGGGGTTTTCGTGATCTACGAATACCCTTTCAAAATTGGGTTCAAGTGGCCTTACTCGCTACTGTCAAGGTTGTTCATGCTCACGTTCAACCTTGCACCAGGGCAACTTATGCCCCAATTTTGGAGAGTCGTCTCAGTTATCGAGTGACTAAATAGGGAGTAGGGGTTGTCGTTTGGTGTAAACGACCTTCTCACGGCGTACGCCGTGAAGACTAACGATTTTCACCGTTACAGTCTTTTCTTTAAGTATCGGGGTGATCGCACCCTGGTACTTAACACTATGGTTAATGACCGTGGGTGGAAGACTAGATACGCCTTTGTGCGTATGGCCTCACTGGGTCCAGACAGTGACTGGCTCAAGCCTGACTGGAAACCGTCAAGTGAGTTTTAATCTTTTGTCTTCGTCGTATGTATTTTATTTGATTTGTTTACTAATGTTTTCTTTCGTTGATTTCAGCAATCAAGTTCGACGAGGTAAAACCGAACAGTGATTCGGTGTACAAGATAACCCTTTTTTGGGTTATAGTGTGGTCGACCGATCGTACTCTCCCCTTTCGTCAATAAGCAACGACGACGATGCGACCATCGTCGAGCCTTCTGAGGTTGAGGAGGACGAGGAGGAGGAGAAGAAAAAAGCAGAAGAAAAAGAGATGGCCGGTAATATGCTCGATTTTTCTTCTTTTCCTTTAATTTCCTTTGTCTCTTTCTTCGTATTTTAACTTTGTCGTGTGTTTCTGCGTTTTCAGGCGGTTCACCTGCGAAGACATCCACTACGGTCGACCGGCGAAAAGCCCAGCTGGAGTTGGCCCGCAAGGGCAAAGAGAATAGGAAGGCAGCTATGACTACTGGGTCAAGCCTGCCCGAGCGTACACGGATGACGGTTCTGAGGGAACCGTCGTCGAGGGGTGGCGATGCATCAAACGTAGCTAGCCCCGAGAAGGAGAATATGGGCGACCCAATTCCTGCGGTCCCCATTAGCGTTGCACCTCTGATGGTGAATCCTCCGAAGGTGTCGAACGTCGATCAACCACCTCCGGAGCAGGCGACTCAGGCCTCCGGTTCTGTCCCTACGTTCGACAAGGGGAAGGGACCTGTCGATCGGGTGAGGATATTTCCCCACCTGGGGAAGTATCTACTTCCTCACTTCAAGGGGAAGTTCAAGGAGATGTCCGTTGACGACGTTGGATGCCACGTCTTCGGTCTCGCCTTCATGGTAAGGGTCAACACTTATGTACTAACGTCGTTTGTTGTTTTTTTGTAGACGTTCCAAGCCTCTCTCGGTCTCTATGGGGAGATGGAGAGGATTCAACGCCTCTTGCCCACTGCTCTCGATAGAGAGAAAGTGGCGCTGGAGAGAGAGAGAGAGAGAGAGAGTTGCTCTAGCCAGGGAGAAGGAGGCCATGTCCCAGGTGGAGTCCTTGACCCTGAGGCTCGAGGAGGCTCACAAGGTTATGGAGGTCTACAATCTCTAGACGGCTGATCTGCAGATATGTCTTCACGAGTCATGTGAGATCCTGAAGGGGACCCGGGAGGAGCTGGAACGGGCTCTAGTAACCCTGGTCGAGAATGAAAAAGAGACTGGGTTATGAGAAAGAGGGAGGACGAACAAAAGGCTAGAGTCGCGGAGCTGGAAGAAGAGCTCAAGTCCATCGAGGCTTTTACTCGATGGACGACGAAGGCAGTGATTATGAGGCGCAATCTTGCTGGGAAGAATCCCCTGGCTAATGTTGCCGAAGACCTTAGGACCTACCTTGCAGACGTCGGGAACGAAAATGACTTGGATTATGAAGATGAAAAAGACGTCGAGGTGGTCGAGGTTGATGAAGAGGAGGCTAAGGTGGATGAGACCCAATCTAGTGTTGTTTCTACGTCGCAGCCAACTGAAGATGCTCCTTTGGCTTAAGTATTTTGTTTTTGTGTTTTTAACTTATAATTTTTGTATTTTCCATGGTCGACCATTGGTGGTCAAGCCTTCCATTGTAACCATTTATTTTGGTTTTTAATGCATATGGTTTTTATTCTTTGCCACGTCTGTCAAGTGTTTTACATATCATGCAATTTATAAGTAAACATATACGACATCATATGATAGGAACATAAGTCAAATAGAATACTTAGAATCGCACGACCAAGAAAGCGAAGCATAATTCAAGTCATTCAATCCAAAGAGACTTGCAATAACATGGATAATATAATCTAAGGGTACTTGCGACTAAGGCAATTCAAATAGCTTAATCCAAAGATTCTTGCGATTAAAGCATTCATTCACTTCTCTAAGTTAAAAACTTAGATCGTAGATCTTGAATTTACATGACCAAGTCGTGTGAGTGACTTGTGATTCTATATCGTGCGATCCTGCGAGAAAACAATGTCAGAGGTTGGTCGTTGGCTAACCAACGATCGTATGATGCTTAAGTCGGTATTGATAGTATCAAGAAATCGTAAGAAAATAGTCAAGGGACTTAGAAAAATACCTCTTGAGGTGTGTTGCATTCCAACTACGTGGGATGTCTTGGTCGTCGAGAGTTTGGAGCCTATAGGCACCTTTTCCCACGACTTTAGATATACGATAAGGACCTTCCCATTTGATGGAAAGTTTACCTGCATTTGGATTTTGAGTGCTTTGAAACACACGACGTAAGACGTGGTCACCTTCCTGGAAGACTTTAGTCTTTACGGTTTTGTTGAAATAACGCTCGACTTATTGTCTCTGGGACGCCATTCGAATCAATGTTGATTCTCTCATTTCTTCAAGAGTGTCAAGATCGTAACTTAAATCGACTAAGTTATGGTCGACCGAGTTATGTCTCGATGTTGGTAACTGGATTTCGACGGGTAGAACCGCCTCACAACCATAGACTAAGGATAACGGGGTTTGTCTTGTGGACGTACGTGGAGTCGTACGATTTACCCATAAGACTGAAGGAAGTTCTTCGACCCATTTTCCCTTTGCTGCTTTCAAGCTTTTCTTGATCGAGTTTATAATAGTTTTATTGCTCGATTCTGGAAGTCCATTCGACTGAGGGTATCGTGGTGTCGATGATAGACGGTTTATGCAACCCTCCAAATCTACCGCAAGTGTACGGTGTCAATCAAGTAATATGTACTAAGTACGAGTATCGATCCAAGGAACTACGAGTTTAAGTACCACAAAGGCTACCACAACTACTAATTGAACTGCTGATAAAATTGGTTTGAGAATGATTAATTAACTACTTATCAAGGGACAATGAAAGCAAGCACGGGAATACTATTCAACAACTGATTCAAACACCACAAAGAGAATACTTATATGACTAGAGAAAGGCTAGGGGTCAGATTTCATTTGGATTACACCAACAAATAAACAACACACATTCAATGACTCAATACACAAGGTTAAATTTAGCAATTCCAAATATACTCACTACTCTCTCTCGAGCAATAGCAAGAATGTATCATGCAATATATATTGAAGTCTCTCAACCAATACACATAAACATTCAACTCATTAAGCATAAGAATCACAAGCACAAACTAGGGTTTACTTGGTATATCTCTATCCAATATCGCACCCTAGGTTTATCTAACTTTTATCAAGTTATAAAACCAATTTCTCAAGAGGAAATACAACCAAAAGATGAATAAGATGGCCAATCTCATAAACAATAAGAACAAGATAGACAAACTTCAACCAACAAGTGTATTAACTCAATAGAATGCAATAATCATATATCTAACGGTATAAAACCAAAATCCATCCTTCCCCCAACCTCAAAAGGTTTAGTTCATGTTACTAGTAGCAAATATAACCATAGAGAAGAAGATGACAACACCCAAATACATCGTTTCTCAACAAAATACAAATGTAATGATAAAACTCCCTCAATGATTGATACACACTACCAATTTTGAGCTCCAAAAGTTGTTTCCACCTCCCCAATCAGTAAAAGTCTTCTATTCTGCTCTGAAAACGGTTTAGAACAGCTCCCCTAGGGTCTAGCCTCCAACAATCCCGAGATAACCCTAAACTTTAAGTTTCTGCAGCTTTTTATACCCTAAGACCACGACCGCGAGATTGACACGCGAGAGTGACAAGTGTCACTCTCGCCAGGCACTTTAGCCAGGACTCCATTGCTCGCGGTACATTCTACGCGAAAGTGCCAGCGAGAGTGACACTTGTCACTTTCGCTAGGCACTTTAGCCAAGGCCTAAATTTGTCGATTTTTTCGCCCGTTCACTTGGTTCGATGCATTTGTCGTCCGGGATGTCAAAAAGGAGTAATGATAAGAACCTTTTCTTCCACTCACCATCTTGCATGCCTACACACAACTTGCTCAGAAATATTAGTCCGAAATGCCAATTCTTACTCCAAGACGAGCCGTAAGCTTATGATTCGGAGGGTAAAAACCCGTCAGATAACGAAGTTATCAACAACTCCAAACCTAGCTTTTGCTTGTCCTCAAGCAAAAATTGGCGTAAGGAAAAATAAAAATGAAATAACAAGCAAGCTTACCAAGGTGATGGTTTTCGAAAGGGAACAGTATGAACAATAATTTTAAACAA
Organism: Arctium minus; assembly: GCA_954870635.1. Lineage (NCBI taxonomy): Eukaryota > Viridiplantae > Streptophyta > Magnoliopsida > Asterales > Asteraceae > Arctium > Arctium minus. Next base: position 164,745,757 of record OX941080.1, read on the forward strand.
TATAAATGGGGGAAGTCTAATACGAAGTTAATAAGAACCAACATAAGTTTCCTAGCTTCTTGGTTAATTAAGTCTGGACAAAACTAATATTGACATGAAACTATTATCAAGCACACGTTTTTCAAGATTAATTTCATCATGTACACAACTAGTGGAGGATTTCGCTTCGACCCTAACCTCACGGGATGCTCTCTTAACACTGAGTCCTAGGTTCACACTCATCACAAACACATGCGGGAGAGTTAATGTACAACAGAATAGTAAGATCATCCCCATGTGATAAATAGAAACACGCTAAAGTCAAATAAGATCTCATGGAAGGAATTGAGTAGTACGATATGAATTACACGTGTATTGTTCACAAATCATGCTTTCTAAAAGATCAATCGGGGCTTAAGGGAATGTAAAACGGGTTAAGAATAAGGAATATACAGAATGGTCATGGCTTCTTTAGTCCTAAGTGCATCAAAACTAAGAGTAGCTTCACATTCTCTTCTTCTTTTACCTAACCACACATCCACAGCAAGATTTCCATCAATCATGGCTACATGCCAACTTTATTCTAATAATAATAATAATAATATTTTTTTTTGAAACTCTTTCACGGCTTTTATCGATTCACCCCCAGAATTGTTCTGACGCTTTTGGCCATCTTTCTCAATCCATGATGCACTTAGACTACGGGGTAGATTAGTGTATCCGGCTAAGTCAAAGTATTTAGGCTTAATTAACGGCTACAAAGTGGTTACGGGATCACATATCAACAAAAGGGTAGAGAAAGAGAGGCTAGAAATGATCGACCAACATAAATTGCACAAAAAGCCCGATATAGTCTCTCAAAGTCCACATAATTCACAAATAATACACATGTTACATTTTAAAGACCAATCTTTACTACTCAACGCAAAAACAAATGAGATCCAACTATCAAATTGAAAGACTTGAACGTGTATAAGATGGTGAACAAAGTTGAGGCAACACTCAGAAATGACGGTATGGAGGCTCAAAATCTCACAAAGGTGATCTCTACTAATGTCCACAATTAGTGTACACAACTAAACTATCTCTCTAAAACACAACTCAACAATAGTTATGCATGTCAAGAAAAGTTTTTCTAACTCAACGAACCAAAAAACTACCAACATCTGTATTCATTCCGATTAATTAAGCATTATATACAACCCATGCATTTCTAATGATCAAAAATAAAATTTCATACAAGTCGACCCACTAAAAAGATCAAAAACGACAACTCCAAACCTTTGAGACACATTGTCCCCAATGTGCCCCATTAGTTACAAAGTCGGTTCGTATAATTTAACCATCACCAATGAAGTGCATATAAAAGAAGGCATACATGAACAGACAAGACAAAGTGACCAAAGTGAAAAGGAAAGCAAATCGGTCAGTCTTCGCCCTCTTGACTCTGTGATGCGGATGGATCATAAATGACATTTCGGGGGCCTCGTGTGTAACTCACATTGGTGAATCGCCTATCAACAAGTTGATATACTTGATCAAGGCGCTGGTTTGTACGCCCTTGTCTAACTCGCACCTCGCGCAAAATCTCTCCCTGAGCTTGTTGTCCGGACCGCAGCTCATCCACGGCCTGAGTGAGCCGCTCCCATGGTGGTGGGATGTCCTGATGTCCACCCATCGGGGGTGGTGTTGGTGGTCCGGCACCCTGAACTGGTCCCTCATGCTGTGGAGCAGCAGCCCCGTGGCGTCCTCGATTCCGGTATCGGCCGGCGGACGAAACATTGGGCAACGCATGCCGAGTGCAAAAAAGGTTGTATGCCTTTTTGCAGATATCAAGCGGAGGTGCCACGAGTGTCGCCTCATCAAAAGCTTCCGCGATCCCTGCCCTCCCACAGAAGTAGGTGATAAGGCAGGGGAAGTTGAGGAGGCACCGACTTTCAGTTCCGGTCTTTAAGATGCTGCCAAGGATGAAGTGCCCCACGTCAAAGGGCACACCGTTTTGAATAGCGTATAGTAGTCGCGCGGTCTCGATGGAGACGACAGTGCGGTGAGAGGAGGGAAGTAGACTATGTTTGATGAACACCGACCCAAAAGCCATGTCGGGATGCAACTCGCCATGCTGAAGCTCGGTGGTCCCCGGTATCCAAATATTGGATCCATCACGGCGAAGAGCGGCGACTATTTGTCCTAATTCTGGGTAGAATCGTGTGCTATCCGGAAATCCGTGATGGTATTGCTCATGCGGTATTGTCGGGGAGAAAAGATGTTTGTTGATGGCGTTAGAGGTTATCTCCACGGGTACACCCCATACCCAAACTCTACCGCAATCATGAAAAACCTCGGGAACCATCGAGGCGTAGAATTCCCGCACCAACCCCGGTTGGAAAGCCATGCGGGTGCTGGTGAAATGTGCCCAATGACGTTGCCCGATAGCCTCCGGAACAGTGGTCGATTCAAGACCATTTACAACAATCCCCCTCTCAACCAAGAAACTACGTCCCTCAGCTTGACCACGTCTGTCATTATAATCGCGATTGGGACCACTCGCCAACGCTTGCCGTTCCCTTGCAGGGAGTTCGACAAAAAGTTGGTAGCGATCCTTTGTGAGTAACGCGCTGCGTACCATGTTGGGAACCTGCAAGAAAGTTGGAAAACTAAGCCACGAGGGATTGTGTATAAAAGAGAGGAATGAGTGATGCAGTAACATGTTCAAGAGATGCACGAAGCTATGATGATCAAACGAGGTGAAAGTGCACGAAGTGTCCTAATGGTCTACCCTTGCACACCATTCAAGCCTATGAATGACATTAGGGCTTGAATAAATGTGCAAAAATCAACCAAAATGACGCAAAACAAAATTTGCATAAAATTCATACAACATCCCACAAAGAGTATCACAACTTAGCTTACCCCTAATTAACATGAGACGAGAGTCACAAATCCTAAAAGTGAGCGCACAGACAACTACCCGAAACAAGGTGTATGGATGATCAACAAAGTGCAATGCGAGCATAATACCATACCATCCACTAAGCAAGATTAACTAACCACATTGAACCAGCCAAGAATGAGTAATACTAGTTAACAACATGGCAAAACTTTCAATTGAACAATGTGGTTACATTAGGTCACTAGAAGCATACATATAAAAATTGGGCAATTTTAGAACATGTATGAGTTCATCATCACAATCTATGAACTTAGCTTCAATTTTGGGTACTTAGGGCACACAATGCAAACAATAGCGAGTTTTAGGTGAATTAGCATGTAGGACATCAACAAGATCCATTATACTAGCAATTTCTCTAAAACCCCCAAAATGTACAAGTCTATAAAGCATACATGCAAAACCCTAACTTCAATCCATGGTGAAATTGTGCAAGATAAACAATGTGAAGTTAAATGATGTATTAACAAGTAATGTACAACTCCAAACCTAAATCATTGCATAATTTCACAAAAATTTGAACATGAAAGAAAATGGTGACCCAACCTTGCAATTTCAACAATGTAGGTGAGATAGAGTGAGAAAGAGAAAGATTACTTACTTGAGAGGTGAGATTACACAAAGGAGCAACAAGAAAATGGAAGGAATCGATGAAAATGAGAGGGGAGAGGTGAAAATCGCCAAAAATTGGTCCAATCTACAGTGCCAAATCGCCTCTGCTATGAGTGCGTGTGTGACAAATCGACCAAAAAGGGTTTAAAACCCTAGAAACCCGACGGCGAAAGTGACAGGCGGAAGTGACTTTGTCACTTACGTGGGGCACTTCCACGGAATGTGTACCGCGAGCAAAAAATACTGGAGAATTGAGAAGTTCGGCGAGATTGACAAAGCGAAAATGACAAATTGTCACTTTCGCGTGGCATATCCGCGGAACATGTACCGAGACTTGAATGGTTCGATTGTGAGGACCTCGGCGAGATTGACTTGGCGAAAGTGACAAAATGTCACTTTCGCTGGCACTTTAGCTGAGATGGTACCGAGAACAAAATTTACTAAGGGTGTGCCACACTTGCTGTCACTATGGCTTGTGATCAAAAATGGGGCATTTTGGATGGTTTTCATGGGAAAACACATTGCCAAACTCAAAAACGCTATTATGGACAAAAATACAACTAACCTTGGTGGGTTTCCTCCCACCTAGCGCCTTATTTAGGGTCGTGGCACGACCTTGACGATCTTCAAGTTGGTGTAGAGAGCAAGACGGAGTCCTTGCTTTGCATTGGTTCGCTCTCCAAATATGGTTTTAACCTTTGGCCATTTACCTTGAAAATCTCCCCATCATCACCCTTTAGCTCGATGGCCCCGTATGAATGGAATTTAACCACAACGAACGGACCGGACCATCGTGATTTCAGCTTACCGGGAAATAACCGAAGACGAGAGTTGAATAAAAGCACTTTTTGACCTTCATGAAACGCTTGGTTCATGATGAACTTGTCATGAAAACGTTTTGTCCGCTCCTTGTAGATGCGTGCACTTTCGTACGCATCTAGACGAATTTCGTCGAGCTCATTAAGTTGCAAAGTTCGCTTCTTCCCTGCTGCATCTAACTCAAAATTAAGGGTCTTGATTGCCCAATATGCGCGGTGCTCCAGTTCCACCGGTAAGTGACATGATTTGCCAAAGACTAATCGGTACGGCGACATACCTATGGGCGTCTTGAATGCTGTACGGTATGCCCATAGTGCGTCATCAAGCTTTGCCGACCAATCCTTTCTAGATGCACTAACCGTCTTTTCCAAAATTTGCTTAAGCTCTCGGTTAGATACTTCGGCCAACCCATTGGCTTGGGGATGATAGGGTGTGGTGACCCGGTGAGTGACAAAGTACTTTTTAAGTACGACATCCAAGTATCGGTTGCAAAAGTGACTTCCACCGTCACTCACCAATGCACGCGGAACGCCAAACCGTGAAAAGATATGCTTACGCAGAAAGTTGATAACAACCTTGGAGTCGTTTCTTGGGGACGCGATTGCTTCGACCCACTTAGATACATAATCCACCGCCACTAGAATATATTCATTTTTATAAAACGGCGGAAATGGACCCATGAAGTCTATGCCCCAAACGTCAAATATCTCCACTTCCATGACGATTTTCATGGGCATTTCGTTTGTTTTGGAAATATTCCCGACTCGTTGACATCTATCACAAGAAGCAATGAAATTCCGGGCATCTTTGAACAAAGAGGGCCAGTAGAATCCGGATTGTAAGACTTTAGACGTGGTGCGATCGGTGCTGAAGTGACCGCCACACTCGAGAGAGTGACAATGCTTGAGCACATTAAGTTTTTCCTCGTCTGGCACACAACATCTAATCATACCATCTCCGCAATGTTTGTATAGATATGGCTCCTCCCAAAAATAGTGCTTCACATCAGCAAAGAACTTACGCCTCTGATGTGAGCTTAAACCGTGAGGAGCTACACCACTCGCCAAAAAGTTCACCACGTCCGCATACCATGGGTCAGATACCCCAATGACATACAGACGCTCATCTGGAAAGTATTCATTTATAGGAACCACGTCTTCTCTCTCCAATCCCTCCAACCTTGACAAATGATCCGCGACAAGATTCTCCGTCCCCTTCTTGTCCACTATCTCGATGTCAAATTCCTGCAAGAGTAAAATATAACGGATTAATCTTGGCTTTGCATCTTTCTTTGACATAAGATATTTTAAAGCGGAATGATCAGTGTAAATAATGATTTTAGACCCAACAAGATATGATCTAAAATTTTCACATGTAAACACTACGGCTAGCAATTCCTTTTCAGTGGTGGCATAATTGACTTGTGCCGCGTCCAAGGTTTTGCTAGCATAGTATATTGCATGGAGTTTCTTGTCCTTTCGTTGACCCAAAACAGCCCCCACAGCTAAGTTACTAGCATCACACATGACTTCGAAGGGTAAGGTCCAATATGGTGCGGTAAGAATTGGTGCGGATGTGAGTTCTTTCTTGAGCCTATCGTAGGCTACTTCACAGCTTTCCGTGAACTCAAACTTTACATCCTTGAAGAGTAACTCGGAGAGGGGCTTGGCAATCTTGGAAAAATCTTTGATGAAACGACGATAGAACCCCGCATGACCCAAGAAGCTACGAATCCCTTTTACAGAAGTCAGATATGGAAGTTTATCAATCACTTCAATCTTTGCCTTATCGACTTTGATACCCATGGCGGACACTTTGTGGCCCAATACAATTCCTTCCGTCACCATGAAGTGACATTTCTCCCAATTCAAGACCAAGTCGGTGTCCTGACATCTCTTGAGGACCATCTTGAGATTTTCTAGACAAGCGTCGTAAGAGTCCCCAAAAATAGAGAATTCATCCATGAATATCTCCATCGTCTTTTCTATCATGTCGAAGAAGATAGCCATCATGCAACGTTGAAATGTGGCGGGTGTGTTGCATAATCCGAAGGGCATACGACGATAGGCAAAAGTACCGTATGGGCATGTAAACGTCGTCTTTTCTTGATCTTCGGGGGCGATCGGGATTTGATCATACCCCGAATACCCATCAAGAAAGCAATAATAAGCGTGCCCGGACAATCTCTCCAACATTTGGTCAATAAACGGCAAGGGGAAGTGATCTTTTCTTGTGGCGTTGTTGAGTTTGCGATAGTCAATGCAAACTCTCCAACCGGTAACCGTTCTTGTTGGGATCAATTCATTCTTCTCATTCTTTACCACAGTTACCCCACATTTCTTTGGGACTACTTGAACGGGGCTAGTCCAAGGACTATCAGATATTGAGTATATAATCCCCGCATCAAGAAGCTTCATCACCTCCTTCCTCATCACCTCTTTCATATTAGGGTTCAATCTTCGTTGGTGCTCAACGGATGGTCTATATCCATCCTTCATCTTTATCCGGTGCATGTAAAAGGAAGGTCTCAACCTCTTCAAATCGGCAATTGTCCACCCGATGGCGGATTGGTGCTCCCTTAAAACCCGAAGCAACTTTTCTTTTTCCAACTTACTTAGTTGTGATGAAATGATCACAAGCTATGTAGAATTTTCCCCTAAGTAAGCGTACTCTAAATGAGACGGCAATGGCTTAAGCTCTAGTTGCGGAGGCACTTCCGTCGACGGTTCGGGTTTGACATTTTTAGGTCCCAACTCTTCAAACTGTTGGTGCCTTGAGAATTTTTGGAAAGGTGTGGCCTCTAATTGCATCACGCATTCCACACCTTCGTCTTCATCACTTTCTCCTTCGTAACAGCTATTCATTAACACATTTCCCATTTCATCATCAGTCGCTTTTCTGTCAAATGCCTCTTGTACCACCCGGTCAACAACGTCCACACTAAAACAAGCGTTCACATCATTTTTGCTTCGGGTATAATTGAATACATTGAAAACGGCCTCTTCATCTCCCACCCGCAAGGTCAATTTTCCACCTTGGACGTCAATCAATACGCCTCTGGTTGCTAAGAAGGGCCTTCCGAGAATTAGAGGTACATCGACGTCCTCTTCCATGTCCAAACAACAAAGTCAACGGGGAAGTAGAATTTCCCGACTTTGGTTAGGACATCTTCAATGATACCATGCGGGTGTTTGATGGAACGGTCCGCCAATTGCAATATGACCCGTGTCGACTTGATTTCACCAAGACCAAGCTTCCTGAAAATAGATAAAGGCATAAGATTAATACTTGCACCTAAATCACATAAAGCTTTACCAAACTCAAAATCACCAATATGAATAGGAATAGTAAAACTCCCTGGATCCTTAAGCTTGGGTGGAAGCTTGTTTTGGATGATGGCACTACATTCTTCCGTGAGTGCGACGGTGGCATGTTCTTCAATCTTTCTCTTGTTGGACAAAATGTCCTTCAAGAACTTTGCATAAGAGGGCATTTGAGCTAATGCATCCGCGAAAGGAATATTGATTTGTAACTTTTTAAAGACCTCCAAGAATTTAGCGAATTGTTGTTGGTCCTTGTATTCCTTAAGTCGGTTGGGGAATGGTATTGATGGTTTGTATGCTTTCAAAATCGGTTTAGATGACGACGGTGCCTCTTGTGCCTTCTTGGGTGTTTCAACAACATCTTCAACCTCAACTTCAATAAGTTCCGGCTCTTGAGTGATTGGCCCTTCTTTCTCCTCGGAATCCATGTCATCTCTAGTTGGATCCTTAATCACCGGCTTCCCACTTCTAAGAGTAACGGCCTTGAAATGTTCTCGTGGATTTGGCTCGGTTTGACTAGGCAAAGTGCTTTGGTTCCTTTAAGAGTGTACATCCGTGAATTGACCAAATTGCCTTTCGAGATTCCGAATGGCAATGGTATTTTGTTCATTGCTTTGTACCACCGCTTTAATTGTGGCCGCATTTTGCTCATTACCTTGTATGACCGCTTTGATAGTTGCACCTTGTTCACCGATCACCGTATCCATCTTTGATAAATATTGCATCATCATCTCCTCCAACCCCGATTTCTTTTCGCTTGAAGATCCCTCCCCATCGTTTCTCATGTTTTGGTTTCCTTGATGATGGAAACCGGGGGGTTTGAAATTCCGGGATGAAGAAGAAAATTGATGTTGGGCTTGGGCTTGTTGATTTTGATGTTGTTGTGACCGACCCATATCACCCCTAGATTGATCCCCTTGGTTTTGTTGATTTGACCAAGAGAAGTTAGGGTGATTCCTCCAACCCGTATTATATGTATTTGAGAAAGGGTTGTTGGGTTGTCGGTTGGGTTGGTTTTGCATGTAATTCACTTGCTCAACATCATTTGCATCCAAAGAAGTCACAATCCGGCACTCTTCGGTGGAGTGAGAATCTCCACATAATTGACAAGATACATTGCCAACCGCCTTCACTGCCATGTTCCTTAGTTGATTTGTTAGCCCGGAGATTTGGGCTTTCAAAGAAGAGATCTCTGATGAATCTTGTGAGCTAGATCCAATTGGCCTTCTTAGTTGGCCACTCCTTTCGGAATGCCATTGGTAGTTGTTGTCGGCCATTTCGCAGATCAAAGCATAAGCGTCATCATAAGACTTTGACATAAGAGATCCCCCAGCTGCAGAATCAATAGTGGCTTTAAAGTTCGGGAGGAGGGCATTGTAGAATATTTCGATGATCAGCCATGATTGAAGATCATGGTGGGGGCATTTTCTGAGCAATTCCCTGTATCTTTCCCAAGCATCATAGAGTGATTCTTGGTCCAATTGCTTAAACTGCGTAATTTCTGCTCGCAATCCTGCAGTACGAACGGGAGGGAAAAACTTTGATAGAAAGGCCTTCACAAGTTGGTCCCAAGTAGTGATTTTTCCGGCGGGGATACTTCTTTGCCATGACTTGGCTCGATCACACAAGGAAAATGTGAAAAGTCTCAGACGAATGGCCTCCGGTGGGACTCCGTTCATCTTGAAGGTGTTGAGAATCTCACTGTATCTCTCAAGATGACCAACCGGGTCTTCATGAGGTAGCCCCCCAACCTGTTCTTGCTTTATCATACTTATGATGGCTGGCTTGATTTCGAAGTTGTTAGCATCCACATTAGGAGCTTGAATGCCCTGTTGTGAGCCATCATAAGTGGGACACGAGAAATCTCTTAAAGCTTGATTGTTAGCCATCGGTTGTTCTTGCTCTTGCTCTCTTCTCCTGAATCGAAGTGTGCGTTCGATTTCCGGATCCAAGGGCAATATAACTCTTCCGCGGTTACGTCTCCTTGGCATGCACTAGAGTGAGTGCCTGAAAACAAACCCAAAGAATAGTAAGTAAAAATAATGGAATTAAATAATAATGTCCAATCTAGCAGCGCTATAACCGGTAGTGATATTAACACTACAATAGTTCCCCGACAACGGCGCCAAAAACTTGATAGACGGTTTATGCAACCCTCCAAATCTACCGCAAGTGTACGGTGTCAATCAAGTAATACGTACTAAGTACGAGTATCGATCCAAGGAACTACGAGTTTAAGTACCACAAAGGCTACCACAACTACTAATTGAACTACTGATAAAATTGGTTTGAGAATGATTAATTAACTACTTATCAAGAGACAATGAAAGCAAGCACGGGAATACTATTCAACAACTGATTCAAACACCACAAAGAGAATACTTATATGACTAGAGAAAGGCTAGGGTCAGATTTCATTTGGATTACACCAACAAATAAACAACACACATTCAATGACTCAATACACAAGGTTAAATTTAGCAATTCCAAATATACTCACTACTCTCTCTCGAGCAATAGCAAGAATGTATCATGCAATATATATTGAAGTCTCTCAACCAATACACATAAACATTCAACTCATTAAGCATAAGAATCACAAGCACAAACTAGGGTTTTACTTGGTATATCTCTATCCAATATCTCACCCTAGGTTTATCTAAATTCTATCAAGTTATAAAATCAATTTCTCAAGAGGAAATACAACCAAAAGATGAATAAGATGGCCAATCTCATAAATAATAAGAACAAGATACACAAACTTCAACCAACAAGTGTATTAACTCAATAGAATGCAATAATCATATATCTAACAGTATAAAACCAAAATCCATCCTTCCCCCAACCTCAAAAGGTTTAGTTCATGTTACTAGTAGCAAATATAACCATAGAGAAGAAGATGACAACACCCAAATACATCGTTTCTCAACAAAATACAAATGTAATGATAAAACTCCCTCAATGATTGATACACACTACCAGTTTTGAGCTCCAAAAGTTGTTTCCACCTCCCCAATCAGTAAAAGTCTTCTATTCTGCTCTGAAAACGGTTTAGAACAGCTCCCCTAGGGTCTAGCCTCCAATAATCCCGAGATAACCCTAAACTTTAAGTTTCTGCAGCTTTTTATACCCTAAGACCACGACCGCGAGATTGACACGCGAGAGTGACAAGTGTCACTCTCGCCAGACACTTTAGCCAGGACTCCATTGCTCGCGGTACATTCTACGCGAAAGTGCCAGCGAGAGTGACACTTGTCACTTTCGCCAAGCACTTTAGCCAAGGCCTAAATTTGTCGATTTTTTTCGCCCGTTCACTTGGTTCGATGCATTTGTCGTCCGGGATGTCAAAAAGGAGTAATGATAAGCACTTTTTCTTCCACTCACCATCTTGCATGCCTACACACAACTTGCTCAGAAATATTAGTCCGAAATGCCAATTCTTACTCCAAGACGAGCCGTAAGCTTATGATTCGGAGGGTAAAAACCCGTCGTGAGTTTTATGCCACGATCCTCGCAAAATTGTTGAGTTCTTTCACTTATAAACTGGGATCCATTGTCGCAAACAATTTCGGATGGTATTCTGAACCTGCATATAATGTTAGTCTATGTAAAGGATATGACCTCTCTGTCCCAAAATAGGGAAAAAGAGGATGCCTCTATCCACTTAGAGAAATAATTTGTAAGAATAAGTAAAAATACTTTTTCCCAGGGGCAGGTGGTAACTTACCGACGATGTCCATACCCCACCTCATGAAAGGCCATGGGACTAGTGACGAGTGTAAAGGTTCAGAGAGTTTATACGACGTACCTGAGTGACGTTGACACGTGTCACATCTTTGTACATACCTAATAGCGTCTTGTCACAGTGTGGGCCAATAGTAGCCTTGTCGTGATATTCGATTGGCTAGACTGCGACCGCCTGAGTGGTTACCACACTCGCATCATAGATTAAGGCCAGTGGACGATCGTCGATAGAGTCTATCTTGTATCACGACATATCTGGATGCTTTGAATATAATCTTTCGAGCTTCCATTCTGTCTTCAGGAAGTTGGTCGTGTGTTAAATAGTTCATTATACCGCTTGACCAATTTTCTTCTTCGTTCTCGATCTAAACAATGTCGTCATGATCGATAGATGATGTCGTGAGATGTACCATGGGTATTGTGTTGAACAATGGTTTACTAAGTGTCGATCCAAGATTGGCTAAAGCATCTGCTTGAGTATTCAGGTCTCTTAGGATTTGTTCGATCGAGAAAGGCTTGAAATTTTCAGATTTTGCCTCAGCTATCTTGAGATACAATGTCATTTTTGAGTCTTTAGCTGCGAACTCGCCATTCATTTGGTTTATAACAAGGAATGAGTCGCTCTTGATGTGCAACCCTTTTGCCCCCAAGTCGTGCGCCATGTTTATTCCCACGATCAGGGCTTCATATTCTACTTCGTTGTTGGTTGCCTTGAAATCGCATCGTATGGAGTACACCATTTTGCCCCCCTATGGCGACTTTAAAACGACGCCCAGTCTGGTACCTCTAGCATTGGACGATCCGTCAACATGTAGAGTCCAGGGTTTGTCATCGTGAGTCGCCACTGAATGGGCTTCGTTTTGTGCTTCTTTCTCTAATTCAGGACTAAAGTCAGCGATGAAGTCTGCTAGGACTTACGATTTAATCGCGGTCCTATGTTTGAATTCGATGTTGTAGATGCATAGGTATATACTCCATTTCGCCAGTCGACCTGTCAATTCTGGTTTTCTCAAAACAGACTTGAGTGGAAAGTTAGTAACGACAGTTATAGGATGCGATTCGAAATAATGTCGCAGCTTTTTAGCAGCTGTAACTAACGATAGTAGTAATTTTTCCATCGACGAGTATCTGGTTTCAACATCGAGTAGGGACTTACTTACATAGTAGATAGGCATTTGATGTTTGTCGTCCTCTCTTACCAGGACTGCACTTACCACATTAGGACTAACGACTAGGTAAAGTTGCAAGACCTCGTTGTCCTTTGGTTTTAATAATAGTAGAGGCGACACCATGCATTCTTTCAATTTCTGCAATGCTCGTTCGTGGTCGTCCATCCACTAGAAGCCTTTGTTTTTTCGTAGGACATTGTAGAACAAATGGCATTTGTCCATCGATTGTGAGATAAAGTTATTTAAGGTTGCCACACGACTAGTCAAACGTTGAACTTCTTTGAAGTTTCATGGAGACTTGATCTCGATTATGGCCTTGATCTGGTCAGGATTAGCCTCGATTCCTCGCCTTGTCACCATGTACCCAAGAAATTTCCCAGCACTTACTCCGAAGGAACATTTCGTAGGGTTGAGCTTCATATGGTATTTCCTGAGAATGTGGAACGATTGTCGTAGATGTTCGACATTGTCGATAGCTTGTCGTGATTTGACGAGCATGTCGTCGATGTACACTTCCATGGTATCGCCCAGTCGATCTTTGAACATTTTGTTGACCAATCGTTGATATGTGGAACCTGCATTTTTCAAACAAAATGGCATAACCTTATAACAATAAATTCCTCGATCTGTCATGAATGATGTCTTCTCTTGGTTATCGACGTGCATAAGTATCTGATTGTAGCCTGAATATGCGTCCATGAACGTCAAGAGTTAATGTCCAGCAGTTGCGTCGACTAGAGCGTCGATATGGGGTAAAGGAAACGGATCTTGGGGATACGTTTTGTTCAGGTCTGTGAAATCAATGCACACCCTCCACTTGCCATTTTTCTTTTGTACGACCACGACATTAGCCAACCAGTCGGGGTACTTTACTTCTCGGATCTTCCCGGTCTTAAGGAGGTTGTCGACTTCATCGTTGATCACCTTGTTTTGCTCTGGAGTGAACTTTCGACGTTTTTGCTTTATTGGTTTGAACGGTGGGTCCACATTCAATTTGTGTGAAATGATATCAGGGTCAATGTCGACCATGTCTTTGTGCGTCCAAGCGAAACAATCAGCATGTTCCAGCAAAAAAGAGATTAGTTCTTGTTTAATGGAGGGATCGAGGGACGAACCTATGAAGACGACTTGTTCCAGCTTGTTTTGGTTCAGAATGACCTCCTCCAAACGATAGTCATCGATAGTATCGGGAGCATCCTGGTTCTGTAATTGCTAGATGGACTATTTTCGAGGCTTCATCGTTGCCTTGTAACAGTCCCGAGTAACTTTTGGTTCACTCTTGATCTCCTGGATTCCCCACGGCGTTGGAAATTTCATTGTCTGGTGGTATGTTGAAAGAACTGCCTTCATGTCATGGATCCAAGGTCTACCAAGGATGACATTGTATGACAATGAACAATCAATGACACTGAATAGGGTCTGCCTGTTGATTCCTTTGGCGTAGACTGGTAGAGTGATCTCCCCAAAGGTGCTCGTCGCGTCCCCATTCAAACCAACTAGGGTCATCGAACGTCGAATGATTTTCGACTTGTTGAGCCCCATAGATTTGATGGTGTCGATAAAGATTATGTTCGATGAGCTCTCTCCATCGACCAACACCCTTCGGGTCAAACAATTGCCGATCTTGAGCTGAATGATTAGCCCATCGTGATGTATTATATGTAAGTCGCCCAGATCATCTTGGTCGAATGTTATCTTCATCGACTCTAGTTCCAGTTCTTCCTTTGGTCGGGAGGATCGAGGAATTGGCTGATCGCCTGCCCCTCGACTGGCATGTTTTTTCGCTGTGGAGTATGTTAAACCACAGACGTCAGATCCTCCGGTAACACAGTTCACAACTTTTTCATGAACGGGAGACGTTGATCGAACATCGTTATTAAATGTTGCTAGCTCGCCGAAGATATACTTGAGGTTTCCCTTTGGGACGTGCCAAGCGAGCTCTTTCTTAAAGGGTATGCAGTCATCCGTTGTATGACCATGGTCGCCATGGAAGTCGCACCATTTAGTCTTATCTTTATTGTCATCCGCTTTGTCTCTTTTCTTCGACCATCGAATAGTCGTTTGTGCATTTCTCAATGCCTCGACCAAGTATTTAGAAGTCCATTTGAATCCATAAGAGGAAATCTTAGGGTATTGAGGAAATCTGGTCGTGGTTGAGACTTTTTTCTTGTCGAACCTGACGTTTGATATTTGTTGCGATGGATCTGCTTTAATTGTTGTTTTGGCTTTGAACTCAGGTTTCTTCACACTCAATGATTTTTTGTCGCTAGAGTGTTTACGACGAAAGGCAGTGTCGTCCTCGACCCTCATATAGGCCAAAGTCCTCGCTCGAACATCTTCGAAGTTCTCTGGGGTATTTCGTCAGATCGGTGTATAGACCCGAACTTTCATCTAGACCACGTTTGTATACCTCGATCGCGGTCTTGATATCGCAGTTACGTACACTAATCATTTCTGCATTGAAGTGGTTGAAGTAGCTTCAGATGGACTCTCCCACCTTTTGCACGATATAGTACAAGTCACTAGTCTGTTTGTCCATCTTGCGACTACTGGCAAATTGCTGAGAGAACTGGTTCACTAGTTCAGCGAATGAACCGATGGATTTGGGCTTGAGTCCGATGAACCACTGCAAGGTTGCACCCGTAAGGGTCGCCCAAAACCTTATGATCCCACACCTCTTGATACTGGTGTGGGATCAACACTGTCCACATCAACTATTTATATTGGGCGACGTGTTCAGTGGGATTCGTGACACCAGAATATTTTGGTGTGAACGTCAGGATGTTATATTTCTTTGGGACATTGACCATTGCGATCTCGTCGACAAAGGGCGACGCTTGAAATCTGGTACGAGGCTCAACGTCGACAGGTACTATGGCTCCTGGAAGCTTGGTAAGTAGCGACAACACACGTTCGTTCTGCTCTTCCAACATCTTCAATCGCTGAGCGGCAGGGTCGTCTTGAGTATTCCCATGAGTAGCCATTGGGATGTGTCCTGAATTTTGGAAACCATTCCGTTGCGACGAGTCGGAATCATCTCCATTGTAATGAAAAGTCGACATTGGCATTATGGGAATAGGCGCTGTCGAGTGGAATAATGGTGGAGGTGGCGGTGGCATCGCCGACATAGGTTGATTGGGAATGCCAGGGAAAAGAGGTCTTGGATAATTGGGAAGCGGAGGTCCCGACCAAGGAATGTTGGGTCCACCTAGACCATGCGAAGTCCCTACTACATTGCTTGCATCCCTATTTCTCAAAGATGCAATCTCTTCCATTGCTTGTCTATGTTGATTTATCAAGGCGTCGATACGAGTACAGGCAACGTTCAGCTCCATGTTCATTTGAACCATGATTTTCTTTTGGGTTCTTTGAGGAGCTGACATTATCCTGTAAAAGAAAAAACACTCGAAGAAATTGTTAGTGCGACGCACGATTGTTGAGGATTTTTTTAGGTGGGGCCCCACGGTGGGCGCCAAACTGTTAATGCCAAAAATCGTCCAAAGGAAGATTTAAGGTCGGTGTAGAGCTTTATCCAACTAAAAAAAGTAACCAGACGACAATTTGCGCAGTAATAAACAAAAGAAAGAGACAAGATATTTGGTGACGCGAAAAAACCTCAACGAGGTAAAAACCGCGGACGACAGAGAGAGGTCGTCGTGCACTATGATCACTAAATAGGGGAGATGTCCTTATGTATTACAATGTTTATACAAGATAAATATGTAAAACAAATGTAAAAACAAGTATAAGTCATGCGTAAAATGCTTCTGACGTGCGTATGATGCTTTGGTCGTGTGTTACGAGAGAAAGATTTGTAATTGTTCTTTGTATATCTTGTAAATTCTGGAAATCAAATATCCTTCTTCATAGTTGACTGTGTATATTTATAGTCTTTTGATCTTCATAAATGTGTCTTTGTAACAGTCGATCCTTCATAATGACTTTAATGGCTTTAATCAGTTATAGCCGTTGGCTTTTATGAGTATTAAACCTGCATTAAATAAACAAGAGAAGAACGTTGGGTCGTACGTTAGTATGGTCGTGGTCGAGAGTGTTAGTCGTGCGACGCTCGATCGACTTTTGAGAAAGTTTCAACGGGGGTTATAAATATGTTCGGTCGACAAGACCTTATCTTAATACAAGACCAGTCATACGAAATATGCATTTAAATGTTACTTCGTCGTGGTCGTGGATTTTTGACCCAAACAGATGCCAAGTTAGAAAATAAGAAACTTAAAGATGTCAAAGTCGTTCGTGACTTTCCGGACGTATTTCCTGATGACTTTCCTAGGTTACCACCTAACCGGTAATTGGAATTCCGAATCGATCTAGTTCCGAGGGTTGCTCTGATCGCTAGAGCGCCTTACCGATTGGCACAATCCGAAATGCAAGAGATGATGTCACAACTATAAGATCTTTTAGAAAAGGGTTTTGTAAGACTGAGTTCGTCGCCTTGGGGAGCTCCGGTCTTATTCGTAAAGAAGAAGTGAGGATGTGTATAGACTATCGAGAACCGAACAAAGTAGCCATAAGAACAAATACCAACTCCCAAGAATCGATGACCTATTTCATCAACTTCAAAGAGCGGGTTGTTTGTCGAAAATCGACCTCCGATCGGAATATCATCTGGTGAAGGTGAAAGATGATGATGTGGCAAAGACCGACTTTAGAACACGATATGGACATTATAAGTTCTTAGTAATGTCATTCGGTTTGACGAACACATCGGCGGTGTTCATGGATTTGATGAACCGGGTGTGCCGACCTTTCCTTGACAAGTCGGTAATTGTGTTCATCGACGACACAAAGTTTAGATGAGTTTTGGAATCAAATGAGTATTTTCCATACTTATAATATTTTGTCAAAATTGGGATTTAATTGTTTAGTATCTTCTTGTTATATTAATGTTTATGTATCAAACAATGGTATTGTATATCTTGAAGGTATATTGGTGTTAGGCTATAATGTAATGGATCCACAAACATAATAGTCGACTTTATTGATGAAATGGGATAGTTATCCCCACGCGTTGGCTAGACACAGGAACTATATCACCGGGGGACTCGAACTGTATCCCGTGGGTGGTTGAACTCGATGACTATGTGACCCGTGACACTTGATTTCTAGCGAATGAGTATTTCTTAGTTCATTGAGGTACTCGAACAACAGACTGTGGGTGGTTGAACTTGATGATCAATGTTACTTTAATAGAAGCTCTATAACATTGTAATGTGACTTACTTTTGTGTTCTGTCACTGTCAATGGTAAATCAGGTCTCCCCCGTCATTTTATGAAATTTCATGTCCTTCGAAGGATAAAACAGGTTTCAAATATGTGACATAATCTTATTAAAGCTATGTTTTCAATTTTAATTCTTTATAACTTTATTTTACAATTGTTTGAACTCACTAGGCGTTAATGCTTCATGTCCTTCCATCATAGGCATTTTTGGGATCGATGGCTTTTGATAGGGGGCGTTGTTCGAAGATAACATTCTTTTAGTGATGATAGCGATACTCGTCTATAATCTAAACTTAGATTAGTAAGTTGTTGTTTATCATCCGTATTCATTTGTTGTAAACGCTTTACAGTTTCCCCATTTTGGGTGATATTATTTATATGGATGTCAATTATTCATTTAAATCCAAATTTAAATTTAACTCTATTTTTAGGGGTGTTACAATGCATGTTCACTTTCGTTATTCATATTGAATGTGGACACCCGGGGACACGTGTAATCATATTGAGGAAGGATCATGCTAGAAATTAAACAATTTGTGAGAATGTGGGAAGTTTAAATATCATATATGATTACACTTATTTGGGTGTGTTTAGTCATATATGATTAAGTATCTATATGTTGTCAAAGCAACATGTGTTTAATCATATATGATTAAGCATGTGTATCATTGTGTAATCGTATATGATATTTAAACTTCTTGCCCTCTCGCAAATTAACAACTTCTCATTTGAACATGACCCTAATCATATTTACTAAACATATGTATGAAGGAGTTATAGAGATGGATGGGTGATAGTGTAATGGTCTAATGCACATATTAAGGTGTGACTTAACAATATTATTAAATCCAAGAAATAAAGGGCATCAGGTTCATCAACTTGGGTTGGGTTGGGTTCAAATGATCCGAGCTCAATTCCAACCCAATATCTAAGGTTTGAAGATTTTACAACTCGATAAGGTATTGTGCGGCTTCGGGTTGGGTTACCTGGATTAGTCAGGTTGATCAGGGGTTTTATGCACCCTAAACACATAGGACGAAGGATTGAAAGAGGAAAGAAGAAAGATGAAAGTGGTTAAAAAAAGAAAGAGCCAACTTTTTTTTCGCAATTTATTATTGCATCCCACATTGGATGAGATAATGAATGATGCAAAAAGGATGTGTGTATAAAAAAAATGTCAATTTAAATAAATTTGTTACTAGTTTATTACTTGATATTAATCCTATTTTTTGATTCGATTTAGAAATCATGAATTACCTCTTTGGTTGCAACCCCTCAATATCTTGTTCATTCGCAACAAAATATTTTCTTTGTGCATCGCCCATTAAAGCGGTACGTGAGTTGGGTTTAGAACGTCGTGAGACAGTTCGGTCCATATCCGGTGTGGGCGTTAGATCATTGAGAAGACCTTTCCCTAGTATGAGAGGACCGCGAAGGACGCACCTCTGAATATGATATTATTCAGATTTTGAGACGAAATAACTCCTTTTCTGCATAACCGCATTGATAAGCTCACACTAACCCGTCAATTTAGGATCCAATTCGAGGGCGATTGGGACGTGGGCATAAGGGCCTATATAACACAATTAATAATTTGATTCATTTTCAATTAGGCCTTGCTCTAGCTTCTTTAGGGGTTATTACTTCTTTGGTAGCTCAACACATGTACTCTTTACCCGCCTGAATTATATGAAGCGAATAAGCAAACAACGAATCCATGGGTATTTGAACCCGTGTATCCATGGAAAAGCAAAATATGTGATGAAGAATTCTTGTTATACATTTGTTCCAACCTTCAATCCTCTTTTCGAGATTCATCGATATTGACTCAATCGAACGCACTTCAACACCTGTTCCACTTTTGGAAGACCTTGCGTTATATCACCAGATCTTGATTTTTCATATATAAATGTAACTAATGTATCTCCTTTGTAAAGGGTTTCCCCATAATGTCCAAGAGGATGCCAAGAGTTTCGCTCAACGACCTAAGGACTACCTGACTTACTAACCTTTCTGCAATTCAATTCCCTAATGAAATCAACTACCTGTCTAAGTGCACTAGCTGACTTCAAAGAGCGGGTCGAGACAAAGAAACGGAAAAACTAAAGTTGTATGGATTCACATGAATCAACTTTTTCTTTAATGTATTCTTTAAATGCAATCATTTCTAATTAATCTACCTAGAAATAATTGTTTTTATTGTTATTGATGAATAATTAATGTACATAATTGCATGATTAATTTTTTTGTTAATATAATTAATCATCGCAAACCCTCGTAAAAAATATAAAAAATCAAGCATAGTTCATTACTTCATTTTTTAGTATTCAATACTCATCCATCGTTGGTATATTATTAGTTGAAACTTTAGGTCCGTTTAAGTTGCAGGATTTTTTATAATATATATTCATCAGCTATTGCATGTATAGAAAGATAGGGGCAGGTTCAAACGAGAAGCTAAACATTTTGCGAGAAGGCGAGAAGTGTGTAATCATATATGATACACAAGCTTAATCATATATGATTAAACACATGTTATATTGGCAATACATAGACATTTAATCATATATGATTAAACACATCCACAGCTCGTGTAATCATATATGATATCACACTTCTCGCCTTCTCGCAAAATGTTTAACTTCTCGCATGATCCTTACTCTAGAAAGAGAAGCGGACTATAGTTACAAAACTAGACAACTTATAATCCTAGTTAAAGAAACTAGCTACTATCAACGAATAAAAACCTCTAACAAAGAGGACCACTTGCAAAGATAAATAGACAAAAAGTATCCCTCATGAGCGATGAATATATACTGTAATTGGATTTGGAGGATTTGAAATTTGGTTTCATTACAATCTTGCTTTTGATTAAAGGAAAGTTTGGAACTGAAATCCCGGGATTTGAATTAAATATCCCACAAACATTGGATTCAGAAATCTAATGGGGATAATTGATATTTCGCAGAATTTCATATGATTTGTTTGTAATAATGTTTTAAAACGTGTTAAAAAACATGTTTAGTAACAGTCAATTAATAAAACGTAATTTAATTGTTTTTATTATTATTTATAACTTGTTTTTATTAATTATCTGTAAAGAACTGAATTCAATTTTATTCCAAATCCTTGAAAAACATTCCGTCAAACTAAATGCCTCCCTTATATTCGTTGATCAAATTCTGAAATTTGTTTGGTTGTCTTTTAGATTATAATTTTAGTTACTTAGGAATGCACAATACCATTTAGGCGAAGAATCGTGTGAGAAGTTGAGTTTAACGTGAAAAGCGTGAGAAGTGGATCTGAACCGTTGATCACTTTTAATCTCATGTCCTCCCATTAATTACGCCTTAGAATAGAATTGATCTGGTGCATTCTATTTCGGTGCATCTCATCCTAATATGCATCTATTTCTCATCCAACGGTTGATAACCACTTCTCACGCTTCTCACGTTAACCTCAACTTCTCATCAGAACCCAACCTCATACCATATATAATGAAATCTATCATTTCTTAACAAAACGGATGGAATAACCAAATTCATCCGAAACCATCATCATCGAATTCAACTTTCGACAAATTTCTCTTTATATTTTTTATTGTATTATTATTCTTTCAAATAAATATCCATAAATCAAACATAAATTTACTCAAACACTTACCCTGTAGCGCTTAACGGTAATATTCAACACTATCACTTACCTTACTGAGTAAGATTCTTACTCCATCAAAACGACATTGTATTCAACAATTTACCCGGTAAACACTAACCGGGTAAGAGTTATCATCTTCACTTACCGGCTAATATTCTTGGTCCTTATCATCATCGCTCTTACCAGGTAACATTTTCGGTCCTTGCCATGTTCATCCGGTAAGGCAATGTGATTTGGTAAACGTTTACCAGGTAAATGTCCCCCTAGCTTTAGCTCATGTCAACCAAACACTACAAAAAAAAAAAAGATTATCAACGATGGTTATTACCAACGGCCACAACCGTCCGTTACTATTGGTTTATAAGGTGCACATCGACGACCACATAAATTGAAATTTTTAAGCAGTTTATCTACGGAATATCAACGGATGGTTGTGAAAATGAAAACCGTCGATATTTTGTCGCAATACTGACACATAAACAACCGTTTTGCGTCACGTTAGTAAATCGTTTAAACACCGTCGATAATCAAGATTAATGACGCTTAATTTTATAACAAGAGTTGTGGCGTAGTGGTTGAGGCCCTGAGGGATGTGGTGGAATATCACATCTGCCTTGGGTTCAATTACAGACGTACACAACAGTTGTGACTACTGAATTTATCAAGGCTGATTTCTTGCAATCCCAATTTACCGGGATTAGTCTGGACATGGAACACCCTTTAAAAAAATTTCATTACAGGTGGTTTAAACGCATAGAATGACATTTTACATTTCGTTCCATTTGTCCAAAATGGATCTCGTGTTATTATTCCATGTATTTGAACTCAACGTTGCTAGTCTCCTAAAATATGTAGTGACAATGAAACATTGATGCATGCATATTACCAAAAATCTTAATATAAATAAATTGTAGGTTTAGAATTTAGGTTTAAGTGACGGGTGTCGAGCCCGACAAATAATAAAGTCCTATTACCTCGTATTACAACCTAAATTGTAATAGTGGTAAGTAGGGTCGATTCCACAGGGATTAGATGTGAACGGTGTCAATTTCTATGCTTTTAATAAAATAGGGGGGGGGGGGATGGTTGGTAATTATACTAAACATATAGAATTAAAATGGAAAACGAATAATTAAAAATTAGCAATGAGTTTAAATCATTGCACCGGACCGTGTATCATAGACTTGTTCATAAAAGGAAATTTCTCATTTTATTCCAGAAAGGCTATGAGCATTGATACGCACCGACACTCCGTTTGTCCGTAAAATTAAACTAGCATGAGATGGCCTAATAAACTAGTTTCTAATCAACTAATTAAGCCTAGTTACGAACATATACTCAACTGCTAATTGCATTAGGCTTAGGCAAACGTCATTCCTAGCCAATGAACGGACACCGACCATTTAGACTAAATTAAGCAAACTCACAGCACTAAAATTAATCAGACGCCCAATCAATTGAAGTATTATTTGCTACTAAAATAGAACTTAGAACAATTACGGATTCACAACTCTTTCTAGCAATTCATAATTAGGCTAAGCTATTCAAGGGTACCGACTTAAATAAATAACCCAACAATGATAATCGATTAAATAAAAGTTTGCATAAATGGAAATCAAATGATATGAAAATGTTCAACAAGTCTCAACACAATCCGAACCAAATGATTATAAACTCATTGCTCGATTGAAAAAGATTAACGACGACAACAAATGCAAACCCTACAAACATTTCCTAATGGATTGAAGAAATACCAAAAGCTTCCCCAAAAATCGTCTCCTACTCCTCCATTTGAATTCTCATCCGATTCCCTCCTCTCCCCTCGACGGTTCCAATCCACGTCGTGCCAAGCGAAGTCGCTCCCCTCAAATCGAACGGGTCTGGAGTTTTTGGACCTCAAAAGCTAGCATCTGATCTGGGCTTTTTTCTTTCTTTCTTTCTTTCTTGGGCTGCTAGTTCGCATCACCACATGGGCTTGACTACCTTTTTTTTCTTTCCTTTCTTGATTTGTTTTCTGCTGCACATGATGAATACGATGAGACCAAATAGAAAACAATTATAATGGCATTTGTTTTCTTTTGTTTGGTTGCCAACGAAAATACAAACCAAAAAAAAACTTTAATTTTCGTTTTCTTTGCTTTCTTTTTCTTTTCTCAATTTAAATGGCCAAATATAATCAAATACCAACTCAAATAAAATGAGAATTTTAAGCATCTAAACCACATTAATTTCAAGGTAAATTTGACATAAAAATGTATAAAATTGGTAGTTATCATTAAGTCATATAAGTCTTTTAATACTTACAATTATGGATACTAATTCAATATAGTAAAATTGAGTTTATAGGAATTTTCTAAGCGTCCTAATATACCATTTTATAAGACTTAATTTATATAAATAAAAAATAAAGTATCCTATCTAAAGACGTTCGTTGTAATAAGTTTATAGAATGTTTTTGGACGTCGTAACAAGTGTTTAGGACATTTTTAATAAAAAAAAAATGTCGTATTAGATATCTTATAGGATATTATTTGAATATGTGTCTTATAAAAACAAATATTCTATAAAAATATGGGTTTATAGAACATTTTTTGAAAAGTGTCATATAAAATATCTAATGTGACGCTTTATATTAAAAATGTTCTAAAAAAACTTGTTAAAACATCCAAAAATGTAAACTTGTTATAACGCCTTTAGATAGAACATTTTATTTTTTGATCCTATAAATTAAGTCTTATAAAGCAGTCTATTAGGACGCTTAGAAATTGGTGACGTCCAATAAACCCAATTTGTTGTAGTGTTTCTTTAATTATACAAGTTAATTTCTATAATTTTTAGTTTTACTGCAACAAATTCAAGTTTATTAGCCACAAAAAAATATTTAAGTGTCATAATAAAATGTTTTATAGGAATTAATTAACTCTATGTCATATGTAAAAGTATTGCAAATTTGCAATAAATTCATATGATTTTTTTTGACGTTTTAACAAGTTTTTAGGACATTAATTGTATTAGAATTTTTACATGACACTTTTAAGAAGTGTCTTAATAAACTCTAGTGTGTGCCTTCTTAATAAAACGGATGGCCAAGGCTTCCATTATCTCCATTATTATGTTTTACCCTGGTCAGGTTCTACTACTGTAGCGTCAAATCATTGAATTATTGAAAAATATTTGTTAGATCTTAATGCTTTAATTTTTTATGTAAAAGTAAGGGTGTTAGCGGGTTGATTTGAGTTGTTTAACCTTTCAAACCACAAACCAAACCCCACATGATGGTTTAGGAAATTCTTCAAACCGAGCAGTTTAACAGCAAATGACTAAATTGGGCTATAAAAAGGCGGTCTGGTCTAACCGGTTTTGACCTATTATGGGCTTTCAACTAAAAAAACACGACATTTATCTCAAAATAAAATTCCTACCAACAGGTCCGTTCCTGACATTTTATAGGCTCTGAGCGATTTGTAAAAATGGGTCCTTGATAACTACGAAATTATTTTCAATATATTGTTTATGTCATCAAAAATAACATTTAATTCCAGAAATAATAATAATTTATATAAAACCGTTTTCCCGGTATTTTTAGCGCAAGATCAATCAATAATTATTTCTAAATTAATATTATCTACCATATTATTTTTACATAACATCGTCATTCAGTTCCACCATCAAATGCATCTTATGATATAAATTTGACGTCACTATGTTGACCATTCGGAGTAACACTTTAAGTAAATCAATATAAATCAGTTGATATTTCACATGTTACCCGATGTTAATGTTTTTCATCATCATTTTGAACTTTTAGGGTTGAAACAAACTTTTTAAGAACCATCAATTTTAGAATCAAAAGTCCATGTTGGTTATAGTTTAAAATCTTATTTTTGTTTTAGAGATAGGAGTACTTAAGATTCATGGATCTAATATTAGGTTATAAAGAGTCAATAATGTATGAAAAAATAAGTATCTTTGAAATCTTAAATATAGATATATGTTGGGTTGTCTCATATAGTTTGGTAATTGTTTTCAAAATGTAGAAGTTTTCTTAGTTAATAACAAGAAATCTACTATATTCTAACACAATAATAAAATTCATGCACATGGAATAATGAAAAAAATTATGTGGAAGATGAGTAATGGAATATATATCAAGGATTATAGACAAAGATAGTTTTTAGATATTAATACCAGATAAAAAAAATTAGATAAACAATAAGCGATACTATAAAATGAAACACTAATTAAATAACTTTTTACAACTTTTTTGTACAATGTTATTAACTAATACATGTTTGGGTTTTTAATATAATGTTAAATTCTTTTTGTGTCCTATTATATATTAAATTCTTTTGTGTACAGTTTTTTTAACTATTAATATATAATATAGACTAAAAAATTTGGGCCTCTATTTCCTTTGGGCCCTGGACGTGTGCCTGACCCTCCCTCCCTCAGTGATAACCCGGCCTACCAATATAACTTATTAAAAAAAATACTATATTGAATTATGAAAAAACATTTATCTCCAAAAGTTGAACAAAGTTCAACAATTTCACCAACAAACAAACAGTGAACAAGTTGAATGACATATTTGAAATTTTGGATTTTGATTTTTGACGGATTATCGAGTTTATCCAATTTAAGGAACGCAGACAATTGAGAAGTGAAAACTAAAAACTTAATGTCTTGGACAAACTTTTGAGCCATAAATGAAAATTAAATATAATTCATATATGCGTTGAGAATGAGCGGATTCTGTTCCTGCAATCCACATAAATTAGAGCAACAGTCGGGAGGGCTTTGCAGTGCAATCAATAAATAAAAGCAAACAAGAGCCACAGTTAGGATATCTATTTTGGAGGTCGGTTCGGTCCAAACCGCTCAAAAAACATTTAAATCGCAGACCGGACCGGGCCGACCAGTTTAGCTATATTTCAGACCGGACCAACATATCGCTTAAACCGCTAAAAACGGTCTGGTTTGACTTGGTTCGACCGGTTTAAGCGGTTCAACAACTTTTTTTAACACCCCTATGTAAAAGTATTGAAGAAAAATACCTTGAACAATTTCCAAGTGTTGAACTTTGATCAACCTTATCAGAAGACATCAGAGGCTCTTATCAATAGAGTCAGAGACAAGTCACGCCTCTAATCAAGCCAACCAGAGAGAAAGAGCATGTTATCCTTTGATCTTCTTAATCAGATATTTCAACACTTAAGAGTTTCAAAGACATTGAAGTCATGAAGACCAAGTTCTCTCGTCCAAAGTTAGTTATGCACATTTATACGTGGAAGCTTATCATTGTATGATGGATTAACTAGACTATTTGGGGCCTACATATACATGCTTCATTTTAAAACATGTTGTAACTCCAAGAACTCCTTTTTAATCAATCTTTTAGGGGGCGTTTGGTTCGTCGTATTTTGACGGAATCTGATGGAATTGGAATGGTCAATGAAATTCCATTATGATGTTTGGTTACCCATGGAATGGAATTAAATTCCAAACATTCCCTAAAATATGGATTTCACCATTCCTTCACAAAAGAGATGAAATTAAAATCCATTCCAACAAAGATTTAGAAAATGAAAAAATAGCCTCATCACAAAATAAAACCCCTGCCCATCGGTCGCTCCATTTCCAGTTTGTTGGCTTCATTCCACCACCGTCCATTTTCGAGGGCAACCAACAACGTCATAGTCGGACCGACATGGCCCCTCTGAAGCCAAGCGATTGCGCCATCTCGCAACAGACATTCGATGAAATGATGAAGGAAAACATAGACGATCTAGGTGGAACAAACTGAAGCCCTAAGCGACGCTATCGAAACCCTTACCCTTTAAGACCATCTCCAACCCATACACCAAAAATAACACCAAAAACACTAAAACTGGTGGGACCTTTAACACTAAAAAAAATTCCAACTCCAACCATACTTCAAAAAAAACACCAAATATCCTAAACCCAAATAAAAAAAACATTTTTCATTATAATTAAACATTTTTATATACACTATCTATTATTTATAAATAATTATTATAGTAAATAAATAATTAATGTATTAGTTGATGTTATTTCAGTTGTATTTTTAATTTATGTTTTAGTTTACGTTATTTATTTTCAAGTATTTATGTATTTTTAATTTGTTATGAAATTAGATTTTGTCAATTTTATTTAATGCTATTTTTTTAATTTAATTTAATATATAAAATAACATTTATTATAATTAAAATTACAAACTATATCAATTATATTTATAAAAAAAAAGAAAAAATAAACATTTTAAGTGGGCCATCTATCTTTGCGGTGTGAATAGTGACACACCAAATTTGGTGTGTTTTCAATTGAGAATACTGTGGCCTGCATTTCCATTTGCAAAATGGAGTATGGTTGGAGATGGCCATACTGCAAATCACTAAATTTGCAGTATGGTTGGAGATGCTCTAAGGCGTAGACGCTATCGAAACCCTTCTCCATTTTTGTTTCTAGAGCGGATGGGCTATGTTTTTTCTTTTACAGTTTTTAAATCAACTTCCTCCTTCTCCATTTTAGTTACTGTTATGATGGAGAAAAAAAAGGGTGCTACGATGGAGAAGAATCAATGGTACTGTCAAGGTGTTGCCGGAAAAATGGTCGGAAGAAGATAAGGAAGAAACAAGCCACTGGTCAAATAAAATTTTAATTCTTTTTCATTAATTCAAATACCTAAATTATAAACAAATTTATGGAAACAATGATAATTTACATATACATTTTTTTCTTCAGATTAAATGTTAATTTTATTACTATTTATATTTAAAAAATTAAGAAATATATATCAAAGAAAGGGTATTTTTGTCAATTTTCATTATTCCATTCCAATTCTTTTGTAATCAAACAGACATATTCCAATTCATTTGACAAATTGAATTTCATTTCCTGCCAACCAAACATTTGGTCAAACCTAATAACATTTCATTCCAATTCTTTCCAGATTCCAACTCTTTTGACATATTTCATTCCTTCAGAAATTATTCTACGAACTAAATACCCCTTAAGCTGAAGAATCCTTGATTGTAATTTATCTCCCAAATAGATTGTAATCCTCATATTTGAATCAATAGAGATGACATGAATTAATAGTGAAATCTTCTTTATTTGTTGTTGGTTAATTGACATTGATCATTAATATTTCTGCTAAAAATTTAGAACCAACAATATTATATTATATTTTAATAAATTAGAAAACTATTTTTGAACTTTTGCACTGTAAAGACCAAAGTATTGGTTGGATGTGGGGCTGCGTTAAATTGAGTCGACTAAACTACCATACCATGTGATCGCCTTATCTTCAAAAATTGGTCACATATATATAGCATGCCAATTATGTGGGGTTGGTAATCTATTATATTTTTTTTAAAGTACTTACATATATGACGAATTAAAATAAATAAATAAATTTTAATCACCGATTAAGATATGTTGGATTGATTTATTTAGAGTTTTTTTGTGTATTATAAATGGGGTTGAAATTGTTTTATGTATAAAACTTTGGGGTATTAATGAATACTAGAAGCGTACTCGCGTAATGCGGCGAGGTACATCACGATTTTAATGTTTCATTTTGTCGATTTACAGTACGATTTTGGATGATTTTGAGAAAAGTGATAATTAATGTTTTTTTTTATAAATTTGTTTAATTTAGGCTTAATAATATAATGTTGTTTTATATAAAAAAATTAAGTATTTTGTTATAATTCAATGATTATCTTATATATTTTAATGACATCTAGAAAAAATAACCAATTACATATTTAATAATATAATTAAAACAAAATTATTGTAATATAATATATTAACTAATAGTGATAATGGAAAGATCTACATAAAAGGAAGGTAATGCACATACCAAATTGGTGGGTGTTAGAAGCCTGCAGTAATAATATGTATCTTGTGCTTTGATACTTGTAAATTAAGAGATTTTTAAAATCTTGCATAAAATGATGGTACCTTGTGCCTAATAATTTGTATTTAAGAGTTTTTTATCCGTGCTTTATAATATAGTATAGATGAGTATATATTACTTGTAAATTTTATTCAATCTGATGTTCTAATTAATAAAAAATGATTTGAAGTCACACTCAAGGGTTGTTTGTTTTATATAAAAAAAAAAATTCTTAATGACTCTTAAACTTGAATCGGTCAGACTTTTTTATATTTAGACTGTTTGTTTTTTTCAGTTTTCAGAACCTCTTAACTCTTAAATTCATCTGAAATAAGAAGTGATGACCTAACTTCTTAAAACCACTTATCGTCGACTTAGTTCATATGCTCTCCTTTCTCTCAAAAGGTTACAAAAACAAACAGTCTTATTGCTTCAAATTTCAGACTTCAACACCACCTCTTATTAATCAGAAGTGAAATAAGACTTCAGACCTCTTAAAAAACAAACACCAACTTAAATTATATGTATACTCATGTGTTATGATTGGTGCTACCATGCAAGTTTGATTTTTAAAAGTTCTAATACATATTTCTGTTTTCTAAATTGTTATCACTGGAATTATCAATTTTACAGTGAAAAATACAGTAAAAATTGATAAAGCAAAAACAAAAAGATGGAACATTTATAGGATAATGTGTGATTAATCATTGCAAATTTGAGTAGAACATGTAGAACAATTCAAGAATTTGGAACTTACTAACGTACTTATCTCTTACAAGTTACAATAATAAATTGTAAAATTGTTCTTTTACAAAAAAAACATGTCTAATAATATTATAATAATTTGTACATGGTTTAATAAAATCGACACATTCTTTGGAATAAGAAAATATAAACTAACCGTCAGTAAGGCTTCTCACCAATATAATTCCCAGGAGGATCATAGTTACAAATCATAAACACACCTTTACCCCCAAAACAAGTCACCCTAGCACACCCAATACGTTTGCTTCTCCTCCATACAATTTGCGTATAATGGCCACATTCCCTCCCCCAGTTGCACGAATTCAACTGGTGGTTGTACCACCGACCCTCCGACACCCATGTGGCAGCGGCTTGAGTTGGGCTCCACCTGCTACCACTCCCCCAAAAGATGTTCTCCCCATACGGCCCGTTGGAATGCTTCAACGAACAATCTTGCCTCCTCTGCCTAGCGTACATGTTTGCATAGCGTGCTAGACGTTTATCCCACACAAGTGGTGGCATGCGGATTGCGGCTCGAGCTTGGTTTTGGAGAGATAGGAAGGCTTTGATAGCATGATGAGGGTGGGTTCTTGGATGTGTGATGGCATTGGAGCTTGACAAGATGAGGCTAAAGAAGAAAACCAAGATCATGGAAGTGGCTTTAGAAAAACACATTGGAAGGAAACTTGGTGTTTTTAGTTTTCTTTCTTATGTTGGATCTCTTCAGCATAAATGTGCTAGATTTGTACGTATTTTGTAGCTTATATATATGCCTATATATATATATATATATATATATATATATATTATAAAAATAATATTAGGTGGCAACCATGTTCAATGATGATTGTCACATTGATGGTTTCCTTTTGGAACAATAAAAGGTTGGACCTTAGTATTTGGTTCTTTTCGGTGTTATTTTTTTTCCTTTTGATATATAATCTTAATATTATTTTGATTATATATTAAATATATTAATTACTTCTAAAATGCAACAATTAGTTTTTCAATAATTTTTTGATCTTGATTTACCTTTTTATGTTGTCTTTCTCGAATTTGTTAATGAATTTTTGTGATTGTAAGAGAGCGAAAAAATATTTTGTTGGTTATCAGATTTATTATTTATGGAGTATTTAGCAGTATTAATAAGGTTTAACGTTTATCTTATATTGGAACATATTTCTTAGTCAGGTATATATGAATTTTACAAAATTTAAACATATTAATAAGTTGTACTTATGTAATAATAAGTTATAAATATGTATATAATATAATAAACATATTATATGAATACAATCGTGATTGAAATTTTGAAAAACAGATTAAAAATTTTGGAAAAAAAATGTGTCGATATAGGTATCAAACTAAAAAAAATAAAACACCCATTTTATATACATTGTTTAAATAAAAAATTATCTATATTTAAGATAATTTAGATACTTTTTATAAAAAGAAAATGAGATAAGACTGTAGGTTTTTAAAACTTAATCCGTTCATATGGAAAAGGTAAATATAAGTTTCCAAAAACTATTCAAACTTTCATCATTATTGTTTGCAAAAGAGATAAAATAGGTTTACTATAAAAAAACAAAATTTGTATGCAATATATTTGAATTATATATAATGTTTAACACTTGTATTTTTTTTTAAATAAACTTTTTAACAAGTAAAATCTATTTTTTTTTTAATAATTTAGCATAGATTATCATTACTGTCATAGAAAAAATAGGGCAGAACAACAGTAAATAGAGAGAATAAATTTGTATTTCTCATTAATCATAAACCCTTTAAATAGGGATGGGTTTACATTGAATAGGAAACGTTCATTATGGTAAATTCTAATATTTGGAAACTATTCTTTCAATCATTTCCTTTTGATGATAACATATAATCCTTCAACACTCCCTCTTGTGCCGAGTAAAAGGAGTGATGATGCATAATGCTTGCCTCATTAAAACCTTACACCAAATAAAACAAAACCCAGTGGTAAAAATAAACTTCAGACGAAGGAAAGAGTACAAGGCACCAGTAAACAATTCTTTTAGTTTACTATCTTTCTTGATTTTTACATCAATCAAGAGGTTTAGAAAATAAGATGATTTATAAATTGCTGCCTTACTAAAACCTTGCACCAAGGAATAAAACCCAATGGAAAAAATAAAACCTTGGGTGAATGAAAGAGCACAACATACCAATATTACATATATAGTAGACTCTCGTTTTTGTCTACTACTCCCCTTGATTCGTGCATTAATCAAAGGAGTTTGGAAAACATTTGCATTTAAATACTTTCTACATGTTTCCCAAATATGGCTTTAAGTAATAATTTGGTAAACAAACATGTCACATTTTCCTCGCATCTTATTTAATTCACTTGAATCTAGAGAAGAGTTTTGTTAATGTTGATTGTATAGAAACTTAGGTAGAGTATGCTTTGTGTTATCACCCTTAATGTATCTTACTTTCATTTATTCGATACATGATGCATTATTTCCCTATATGCAAATAGGATAGTGGTTGAACTCAAAATTACTAGCTCCTCTAATATTTAATCATATACATTTCTTGAACAATCTCATGGAGAGTAATATTCTTGGAATCGTTCAAGGAGGTAGTTACAATGATTAACTTAGCTTACTTCCAAGCAATCCGAGTGTTCCCTGTGGTATTTCTTTATCCAGTTTGGGAACAACATTTGTATGGATCAAACACATACCTAATATTAGCAAAGACAATGTTTGGTGTTTTTCTATAAGAGCTAGTACTTTTGCTGCTTACATTCTAAGTAGGTATTGAAGTTCCATTATCAACCTCATTTTTCTTTATATAGAGAAAGTATAAGCCCATGTCAATGGTTCCAAAAGATTAACTTGATATCATTCCAATGACGTTGCGTTGGCGCTGAGCTAGATCTAGCTAACAAGTTTACTGAGAAATACAATATACGGTCAAGTGTATTCTACTAAGTACGATAATGCGCATATTGTACTTAGATAGAGAATTCCAGCTCCCCAACACTTTTTCGTCACAATTCTTTAGACAAAATGGATCTTTCCTTATATCCAACACTTTGACCAATCATGGGAGTGCTAACCGGATGCGTTTTGTCCATATTAAATTGCCTGATTATTTTCTAGATATATGCGATCGGTGAATTAATGTTTTACAAACTCGGTGTCTAGCTCAAATATCTAGACAAAACCAAGTTTTCCATCTCAAATTTAGATTTCAAGTAGTTTGTGGTTTCTCTTATTTCATCAAGGGTGCCTATTATGTTCATAATATCGACATATAAAGCTACTTTAAAAATCTGGAACTTGTTTTCCTAAATATATACGCAAAGGCACAATTCATCATTCTTATATATCCTTTCCGTATCAAGTATTCACTTAGGCGGGTATACCACATCCGCATAGATTACTTTAATTTATAAAGTGTGAGTTTTAATTTTGTTGCAAATGCATTTCGTGGTTTAGAGTTACTTGATTTTTGTAATGTAATGCCATCAAGCACTTTTATGTATCTATGAATCTAGATCTCCGTAGAGATATGTGGTAAGCACATTCCTGAGCTGCATTTCCAGTCCTTCGAAAACTACTAGGCTAATTAATTAGCAGAACGTTATAACGTCTATCACGAGAGAGTAAGTCTTCTCGTGGTCAATCTAGGGCGTTGTGAGAAACTTTGCGCCAAAGGAGAGCCTCATACATTATGACTTAATCATTCTCATTATGTTTTATGAAAAATGATTTATCTATGTCTTACAGTCTTTACACTTGGTGGGTTAGTACTACCAAACCAAATACCTGTTTATTTGTCAAAAAATATAATTCTCCTGGATTGCTTCTTTTCATGTAGGCCAATTTGCTCTTTGTTGACATTTTTCAACTGAGTATGATTCGATGTCAATGTGTTCAATCATCTCATGAACAATAGTATATACGAATATATCATCAATGAGTATGTATGATATGTCCATCGACACATATGCACTCTCATAATTCTTTTGAGATTTCTTTGATCTCTGGAATCAATATTAACTTTGGAGCGTCCTCCAGTAATGATTTATAAACAGTTATAATCAGAGACAATCTCATGAGAGGTTTATGTATTGATGATAAATAGTTGTGCCTTACTCTTCTTTTCCTTTAGATGAGTATCCATCGAACCAAATAGTTTCCCCCGTTTCCATTTAGGAGCTACGACCTCAACCATACCTCCACCATGTGTGATTGCAACGCATTTTCTAGCGACGTTGTGCCCTTGTTTGGGGACTTTTGACCTTGTGAGTATATATGCAACTCGTACATGTGATCTTATCACTTCTGGAATAATACTAAATGTATCAGGTATCGAGTCTGATTCGTTTGACTTCAACTTTACATTATGAAGTTTGGGGATCAACATGAGACAGAGTGAAAA
Source organism: Arctium minus (assembly GCA_954870635.1). NCBI lineage: Eukaryota > Viridiplantae > Streptophyta > Magnoliopsida > Asterales > Asteraceae > Arctium > Arctium minus. Next base: position 164,780,332 of record OX941080.1, read on the forward strand.
TATTCAATGACACTTCCTGTCGTTCCTATGGAAAATCATTTTTCCTATCTCCCCCCTAACGACGGGAAGACTGTCTCATCAAAGTGACAATCCGCAAATCTAGCGGTAAAAAGATCACCCGTCAAGGATTCTAATTAGCGGATAATTTTTGGAGGTTTATATCCAACAAATATACTTAATCATTTTAAAGACCCATTTTGGTGCACTGTGGGGGCGCAATTGGCACATATACTGCACAACCAAACATGTGTAAAATATCGGGCTTATATCCAGTTACCAACTGGTACACATGAGACTGGTTAGCTAGTAACAGGTCTCAAAATGAAGAAGTGAAGTTGCGTATAGTTATGCATAACCCCAAACACATGTAGGTAAATTGGTGCTCATAACCTATGTCTTGGCTACCATCTATATTCTTTTGATGACAACTTCTACGAGACCATTTTAGATATACTTATGGGGTTATAAGAAACTCTAAATTGATCCCAATACATATCCTTATGATGTAAATTCTCTAGCATTCCAAGTCATGTAGACTTGATGAGATAATCAGGGTGGTGAGCCCTTAAATGTATAGCTAGTTCTAGGAGTGCAACATTTCATGTGGACAAGAATACGACATGTGTTCATCGTGTCGAAACGAGAACCATAAAATACTTTAATGACCCACATTTTGGATGTTTATGTCCACAAATATCATCTTGTATTCATTGTAAGAATGAAATTGAGTAAAAACATGACAGAAAAACAGTAAATAGAGAGAATAAATCTGTATTTCTCATTAATAATAAACCCTTTAAATAGGGATGGGTTTACATTGAATAGGAAACGTTCATTATGGTAAATTTTAATATTTGGAAACTATTCTTTCAGTCACTTCCTTTTGATGATACCACATAATCCTTCAACAATTACTTGAAATTAATACTTCATTTTTTGGGGAGCATGTGATATGATTCATTAATTATATATTACTTTTCAATACTTTCGCTCCTTGTTTCGAAGTATTTTTCGTCAATGACATGTTTGAATCGGGCAAAACCAAACCTTTCTCCATTTTTCAATGTCTTCTTTGCCATGTATATATCTGTGATTGTTCCATATTTTTTGAAAACCTTCCATAGATCACTTACCTCCCACATCTTCGGAAAGTTGAAGAACATATACGAAATCTCCTTTGGATTTCTCCTAACTTTGAACATCCTGTTTCGTAACACCTCGTTATACCTATACGTGTTTCGGTTGACCGCTGCACTCACCTCACCCCCAGCGCCCCACTCTCTCTCTCTTTCTCTCTCTCTCATCTCTCAACTTGAGACTAGCAAAAATATTTCGGTCATAGGTAGAGGGGAGTGGGTAGGAGGTGAATGGGCGTGGAGATGGGGATGGAGGCATGAACCGAGGGGGATGGAGCTAGGGGAGCTAGAAAACTTAGTGAGGTTGGTTCAAACTAAGGTCCCAAAAAGAGTTGGAAAGGATAAGGTCATATGGACGTTAGATAGCCAAAATGGGTTCACGGTGAAGAAAATTAGGAGTTGCTTAGATGAATCGAGGGTAGGTGGGAGTAACAATGTGACAAACAAAATGGGTGAAATCTATTCCAAAGAAGATTTGTGTGTTCTTGTGGAGGGTAGGGCTTGGGAGGATTCTAACTCGAGAGGTATTAAACAAGTTTGAAATAGAGATGGACACCATATTATGCCCAAGGTGTGGACACTCGGTGGAGACAATAGATCATGCTTTGGTTACTTGTGAGGACGTGAGAACGGTATGGCAACAAACGGGAAGATGGTGGAACGTCGACTTGTCGCAGGTTAACTCGGTAAATGAGCTGCTGGAGATAAGTGGTCAAGTGAACTCGAATGAAATGATTTCTAATAGGTGGACGACGACGATATGGAGCTTTATCTACTTTATATGGATGCATCGAAATAAAATAATTTTCGAAAAAGAGCAAGGAAAGATCTCAGATTTCTTCTTCACGACGCAATTAAAAGTGTTTGAGTGGATCAAGCAGCGAGACAAAGGGATTATTACAAATATGGCTAACTGGTTGTCTAGTCCGGGGTTGCAGTAAGAGGCAAGAAGCAGCTGTTGTTGGTGGTGGAATTGTAAGGCAAAGTTCGAGTGTCAATTGCAGGTCCTTCTGTTTGTAATGGCGGCCGAAGACATGTGGTATGTGGTGGTGGCAGTTGAACAAAAACCATCGTTGTACCACTACTCTCGTGAATATGTTCGAGGACGGCAGAACACAACTTCTTCATACACTTGTTTTTGGTTTTTTTTACAGAAGTTGATAAATTTCGAGGCGAAGACGGGGCTAATCGATGTTCCCAGGATGATCGAGCTTCTGCGAATATGTGGAGGGCGGGGATATGGACGATGCTCTGAGGTTATGATGGGAAGGGGTTGATCGATATTCAGTTTGGATCGTCGGCCGACAGGTAGGTCCCATAACGTGTGATTTCCTGCTGATATACGCGATGTGTGGGTGGAACGGTGGAGGTTGCAATGGGAGGCTCGGCTTGGGTCGGCTGTTCTCCAGGAAGGATCACTCGGGCTGCAGTTCACTCGTACTCGATTGAGTGTGGTCCTGGCGCAGATTGTTGGCAGGTCCGTAGGAGTGGGTAGGAATTCTTGTGTTGATTGGAGCTAATACCGTATACCTTTTCGATCAATTCTGGTTGGGTGTGGATATTTTGCAATTCGCAAACTCCCGGACCGTGTTGTTGTTTTCTTATTGTCTATTGGACCTTTGATATGGCCGATGGTTTCTTGCCGGGATAATTCCGGCCTCATTGTATCTATTGACGTTTGTTTTGGTATGGTAATATAAGTTTTTGCCGTTCAAAAAAAAACCTTTCGCTCCCAAGTTTTCTTTAAATATTTTTTTTTTATTTTGAATTATTACAAAAATTCAACATCTTTTTATTTAGAATATATATTATTTAATTTATATACTAATAAATATTATAAATTGTATTTCATAATTTTCTTAAGTTTTCAATACTGACTGTTAATTAAATTATTTTTAATTATATAATAAACCACATGCTGTATTTTTATAACAAACAAAGTAGTTAGTAAATTTATAAGTTAGAAAAATAAAAAAAGAAAAGATTCTTTCTCCATTATTGAAACAAGAATATGTTTTTTCCCTTTTTTGTGGCCAGTTGGATAAGTGTTCATTGTTCTCTTTCTTTGACAAATGGGTGTATTTTATCATAAAATTACAATGTTATAATGGGGGATATAGAGTTTACTAAATTTGTATTGCTTCGTTAAATATTATAAAGAGAACTACAAATTTTGTTTATGTGGTTTTTGGTTTATAATGTTTTAAGATGGTCATTATGGTTTATAAAAGCGTCTAAATCTGGTATTTTCCTTTAACGATTGTTAATTTTCATATGTTAAAGGAGAGATATTTTGGTCTTTTTAGATTTTTATCTTATATTCTATTAAAAATTAAAATTTTATAGTTGATATATCATATTCTGTATATTTATAATATATATATATATATATATGGGTTATCTTCTTTTGTTAACCAACCCATAAGTGTTAACCATGTTAACCAATCACAACAGTAGATTAATTTGATCAATGACTAGGATTTTTTTTTATGTTTTTCACTTTCACAATTAAATTCACCCACGTGCTCAATAGGGTGTGCATACATGCAAAGGGGTACACCGTAAACTTATAATAACACTAAATGTTTAAGGAAAGAGATTCTAACCATGGTAACCGGTACTGCACTTCAAACAACACCGTTATTTGGACGAAGTTGGTTCTTCCTAAATTGTAAAGTAGTTGCTTTTGTAAAGTAACTTTTTGTGGTAAAAAAAATGTGCACGTTTTCATGTCGGTGAAAAAAAAAATAAGTGCATATATGCACCATGTGTGTAATGAACAAATGACATAGACAAACATGACATATTTTTACAGTTCACATATGCACATTTACAAACACATGTTCACCAATTTGTAAAGCATATATGCACCATATATGTGTAATGAGCAATATGCATAAGTGCATATTGAAACATTCTATAGGATTAATGTGTTCAATGATCCATGTGCATAAGTGCACATAACCACATTATCCAGGTTTATTGATCAATTTACACAGATCATATGTGCACGTATTTTATGCGTATGTGCATGATCCATATGCATAAATGCACATAACCACATTATTCAGGTTTATTGATCAATTTACACAGATCATATGTGCACATATTTTATACATATGTGTATATGTGCACAAATTATTATGTAAATAAAAAAAATTAAAACTCAACTTCTCATCATTTCCAGTCGATCATAAACAATGATCTTGTAGAGTGTTTGTTCTTAATCCATTGTATTATTAACAAAGGATAATTAAAAAAAATAGATTTAGATAACTACCAAAAATAAAAAGGAGAAAAATATGAAAAATATATAAGCATTAAATTATTCAATTTAAATACCAACTTTGCCCCCCACCCCAAATAAAAACAAGGTGTGTACTCTAACAAAAATAATTGGTGGATTCTGATTGGTTCATATTTGGTTAAGACAATTAACACTAATGGAGTGGTTAAGAAAAGAATAAGGATATATATATATATAGGGGCAGGTTCAAACGAGAAACTAAACATTTTGCGAGAAGGGGAGAAATGTTTAATCATATATGATACACAAGTTAATCATATATGATTACACACATGTTATTTTGGCAATACATAGACGTTTAATCATATATGATTAAACACATCTACAGGTCGTGTAATCATATATGATATCACACTTCTCGCCTTCTCGCAAAATGTTTAACTTCTCGCATGATCCTTCCTCTCCTCCTCCTCCTCTCTCTCTCTCTCTCTATATATATATATATATATATGTATGGAGAGGTTCATTTGAGAAATGGTAAATGTATGAGAAATAGAGAAGTAATCTTAGCCATTCATTTGGTCAACATTTACGACTTTGACCGTGAAGCACCAGATAATTTCTTGCATGGTCTATAGAAGGTAGATGGATAGTTTCGTAAAATACGCGGGATGAGTTCATATATGAACCTATATGATTCACATATGAACTATACGTTCATATGTGAATCAGTTAATTAGTTCATATGAGAATTAGTTAATTAGTTCATATATGAATCACAAAATTTCATATATGAATCTGTTAATTAGTTCAACTGATTCATATATGAACTTACAGTTAATTAGTTCATATGTGAATCAGTTAATTAGTTCATATATGAATCACAAAGGTTCATATATGAATCAGTTAAAAGAGTTCAGATGTGAATTACACTGTACAGGTTCATATATGAACACAACCCATGTATTTTGTAAAAATTACAAAAGTGTCCTTCTATTTTTGGAATAGTCGCATCTTTTGATCAGTCAAAGCTGCAACTTTTGACCAGTCAAAGCCGAAATATTTGACTAGTTAAATCTGATCTTGACCGTATGAATGGCTAGGATTACTTCTTTATTTCTCATATATTTACCATTTCTCAAATGAACCTAAGGCTATATATATATATATATATATATATGTCGGTCCCCTACCTAACGAGCACCCATCTCCGGTGAGCTCTCCATCTCATACCACCTCTCCATCTACAAACCTGGAACAAACCCCACCCCATCCCACCAAACCTAGAACAAATCCTTTTTCTCTAGCATTTTTTTTATTAATGGCAATCTAACAATAATTTATTTTCGTCTCGGGATAGATCTCTGTGGTATCCCCCGTCCCCGTGGTCCGGAACGGGCGATGCCACTAACGAGACTTAACATAAATACACAATTAATTAAGAGCTACTAATAAACTCTAAACATATATTACAGACTTCTAAAATGTATTTTACAGTCCAAAATATTACACTTCAAAAAGTTTTTATAAACTTAGAATGTTTTATATGATAAGGTGAGTCTAAGAACTCCAAAATTTCACGCTCAATCTCAAGTCTCATCCCCATCATTGTCACTTAGAACCTGTCGTGTCATAAAACAAAAACACGGCTAAGCACATGGCTCAATGAATAGATTATAATATGGATTCGCAAATAATAATAAACACACCGATAATAAAGCAGAAGACTTCTTCAATTGAAGAAAGTTCATGAAACTCAAGTTCATAGTCCATTTAATTCAAAAGAAATGTTCAGTAATATTCAAAAGCAAGAATCTCAAGAACGGTTCACACTTTCACTTCAAAACGTAATATAAACAAGCCCGTCAATTCCTGTTCAAGTGTTCGTGGGGTGGTCAAACCACACGAACTATTGGGCCGGCATGCGGGCACACACACCCGAATCCCCCGTGAATTTAACCACGGTCAAATATTATGTGGGTAAAAGTTCTAGGATCGATCCATCCGCCCTGGAGCCAACAAAATCGGCCTAGTCCCCAGAGTCATGTTCACGGAAGCCACTATTGGGCCTAACCTTGATGGACCAAGTTCACCTGCAGGACGCCATGACTACAAAGTCGCCATAGAAAGCATCCCAAATAATGTGCCCATTAATTGGGTTGTTCTAAAAATAACGAAAACTAAACATATACCACTTACCCGAATGACATTCATAAAAATCAAATTCAATATAGTTCACAAGATTCATAACCAATTCCATACAAGACACATTTTAATGAAACGCCAAAAGGTTCAAACAAATGATTTAATCAACCAAAATCAATGTGTATGTGTGCGTATAATAACTCATTTTTTGATCACGTTCAGTTGATCAATCACAAGGCGGTGAACCACCTTTAGGAAGGGTCAACTACAACAAATAGTTGCCCACGAGTCGAAGAAGTGAAATCCATACCTTAACCAAATTGAGATGTAACATGTGATCAACTGAGACTCACGACCAAGTTTAACTCGTTCGATTGCCTATTAAACCATGAATTATTATTACTCGCATAACATAAATCTCACACCGTGATTATTCTAATAATGTATGTAGGTTCTAATGGTATTTAAGTAACTTAAATTTCAAAATGGACAGCCCGATATGCATTGTGAAACTACACTCGACACATAGTCAAGTGCAGTTCCGCCCCTGCACTTGACAACTTCTGTACCTCTTCTTTTCAAGCATTTTTCTCCTACTTAGAGGCCAAAATAGATTATAACGTCTAAATGAAAGTTGTTCTACGACCTCTTATGGTTCTATTCGAATTGAAATCACCCCATTTGATCATCCATCAATTTTGTAGAAATTTTACAAAAATACATGGACTAATCCCGAGTACACTGTGATCAGTCCCAAAAACATACATTTTTGAGCTACTTAGATTCACAACTGGGTTTGAGGACCTTCATAAGAGTTGTAGTATACATTTAAGTCGGTCTACATGTAAAATATGAGCTCATTCGGACTTACGGTTTGAGAGTTATACACTGTTAAAGAAGTTGATCTACACATATCCTAATGTCCGATTTTCAAACTTTTCCTGATTCACTTTTATGATCCAAACTCCAATATTTACTTAATTAAACGTGTTCTAAATATAAATTAACATACTAAACATAAAAATAGAACTCAATGATTATTATCCTAAGTCTAATCATTAAACTTTATTTTCTTAGGCATTAACCGAACACTTGGTATACAATTTATCCTATTAACACAATATTATCAATTTGATTTTAATCTTTACCTTTTTTCACTTTTGACAAAACCAAATCATTTCTAAACATGCATATATCATAACTTTACAATGTCATATCATAATCTACCAACCAATCTCAACTACCTTAACATATGAACTTAATAAGATACGAAGAAAATTATAACTCTAGAAAGGATTCGAAGAGTGGATTATGAATATATGGTTGAATCTTTGTTTCCTTCAACAAATTAAGATAATTTTTAGAGAGAAGGAGAGATTTAGAGAGAGAAGACTATGGCAGTGAAGGTGATGATGAGAAATTATGAAGGAGACGATGATAATATGTTTGTTGTAGGTTTTCTTCTTTTTTCATATATTTATAATTATAAATAGTTTGACTAATTGATAGTTTTAACCCCTCAACAACATTCGATTGTCATTTTAAGTACGGTATAATTCGGATAAGATAAAGTACATGTTTTTAAAATAGAGTCTTACAATCTCCATCTTCAAACCCATAACAAACCCCACCCGCATTAACCAAGACCTTCCATCGATTTGTTTGAGGGATAGAGAGAACCCACAAAAATTCAAAAATAAATACCCTCGTTTCATCATGAGAAATGTCACATCATTATCAATAACTTTTCCATAAATATTTTAAAATAATGGCTAAATTAATACTGTTTACAGTGAAAAACTTTAAAGAGTAAACTACAATTTTGGTCCATGTGGTTTACCACTTTCTTTGAAAGTGGTCCTTGTGGTTCAAAAACTGCAATTATCGGCCCATGGTTTGCAAAACGCTTTGAAAGTAGTCGTTGCGTCTAACGCCGTTTATATGGGAGCCGTTAAGTGCCTCATGTGCCATTCACGTGATGGGATTTTTTTGTCTTTTCACGTTTTCCCTCTCATTTAAACAATCTTCTTCTTAGCTTTACTTAGGTTTTGTAACATCTCTTTGTCTCTCTTTAACAGAGAACTTCATCTCCATCTCCATCTCCATCTCCATCCTCTTCAATGGTGGTTTTGTGACTGTGGTGTTCCAGCCACGATAAAGACTTCGTGGACAAACAAAAACCCTGGTCGTAGGTTCTATGGGTGCCCAAGGAAGTATGCTAAATGTGACTTTTTTGCTTGGTACGATGAACAACTATGTAATCGAGCTATGGAGGTAATCCCTGGTTTGCTAAGATCAAATAACAGAGTGGAAACTTGTCTCAACGAGAAAGAAAAGGAAATCAAGATCTTGAAGCTTTTATTGGTTGTCAGTTGGGTTTTCTTTAGTTTCGTATTTTTTTTGTTGACCTAATCCAATGTTGGGTGTCGTGAAGGTTGTAATGGGTGTAATGTTTCCATCTATATCAATGAAAAGTTCTTTCTTCCCTAACGTAAACTGTTATAATGATTCTGATGTTGAGTTTCGCATTCTGTAATGAAAACAGAGGGCTTCATATGTGATTAATTGAACAAAAGGTAAATTCCATTAACCAAGCCATAAATGTGATCAATTGGAAAATAGGAAAATTCCATTAAAAGACTAACCAAAAATGTGGTCAATTGAAGAAAAGGATACATGAACTGAACCATAAATTTGATCAATTAGACAAAAGGAAAATTCCATTAACAGAAACCAAACATGTGATCAATTGAAGAAAATGATACATTAATTACAGATTACCAATACATTACCAAAAAGATACAAGTTGATCAATTACAAAGCATCCATGTGATCAATTACAGATTACCAATACATTACCAAAAAGATACAAGTCGTTTCCAATACATTACCAAAGCATCCATGTGCCAAAGGATACATTACCAAAAGATACATTACCAAAATATACAAATTGTTTCATCCATTACATAAACCTCCAAAATACAAAACAAAGTTCATCCATTACCAAAATACAAGGCACTTCACATCTAAATTCCTTTCCATGTCCTTGAGTTATGCCCTTGCTTCTTGCACTTTGCACATGTCACAGTCTTCCCACTCCTACTTAACTTGGTTCCTTCCCCACCTGTTCCAGTGCTCTTTTCATCAAGACCCTTCCTTCTTTTCTTCTTAAGCCTCCCAATCTGTTTATGATAGTTTGGTGCAATAAGTTTTGTTGGGCAATCAAGCTTACTCCAATAATCTTTGCCATTGATGGGTTCAATCTTGAATCTGTACATTTCTTTCCAAGTGTGAAGCCAGAGACTTTCATCAACCCATTTCTCAGGGACAACAACATTTGCTCCATTTAAAGCCATGTTCCAGTTTACACAGCAACAACATGCTTACAAGGGATGCCAGTCAGTTCCCACCTCCTTCATGTACAAATTTAAGTCCTAACATCAACTACCACCTGATCATTCCAAGGACCACGTACCTCAAACCTGTCTCCACCATTCCAAGACACTTTGTAGTGAGTTGCTTCACTCTTGATCTTTTCCTGTGCTTTGGTTGTTGTTGGAGTGAGTGGTCCTTCAGCTTTATCTATGACTTTCAACACATGCACTATCCTCTTCATTAGGTAATGTCTAATATATTCCAAACATGCAATTATGGGTTTATCCCTAGCCTCAATAATCTGCCTATTGAAGACTTCACACATGTTGTTGAGAAGTACATCTGAATGACACCTACCTGAATTGACCAAAATCAGTTTGAACTCAGAGATGCATATTGTTGATGTAAATCAAATTAACTTATTAAGTTAAAGTAACATAAACTAACATGTGAAATGGGACCTAGCCCAATGTTGAGGTGGGATCTGCTTCAACCAATCATAACAAGGTTGATTGACCATTCTTAAGTCCTCCATTGCTTGTTGAAACTGTGGAATAGTTGTTGCAGTTTGACATTTACAAAGATGGTCCTTGTATGCTTTCCCCTTCCACTGTTGCTTCATGTTGTCATGAATATGTCTAAGGCAGAATCTATGTTCTGCACATGGGAAAAGCTTTGCAATTGCTGGAAGGATTCCCTGTCACACACAAGAATTATCATAAAGTAAGGTGCTTTGTATTAGTATATACACATGACTTATCATAAAGTAAGGTGCTTTGAGACTAACCTTTTGCCTATCACTTATGAATGTGAAGTTTGAATTTGCAAACAGATCAAGATCCTCTCCCAGATACTGTAAGAACCAGCTCCATGATGCCATTGTCTCAGCTTCTACAATCCCATATGCTAGTGGGTATGTGCCATTGTTTGACTTAATACCTACAGCTGTCAAAACTTGTCCTGGAAAAGGACCCTTCATGAATGTACCATCCAAACCTAATAACTCTCTTTTCCCAGCCTTAAACCCTTGCTTCAGAGGCCCTAAACAAACATAGATCCTTTTGAACTTCCTTGTAGTCACACTTAGGTTTGGTTCATCCTCAACATCCAACTTCACAGTAGTTTCTGGGTTATATCTTTTCAGCTCTTGGATGTAATCTCTAAGTAAACTGAACTGTTCTTCAAAGTCTCCCCAAATCTTCTGAGTTACAATGGATTTTTCACTCATTGCTTTCATCACTGAGATTATAATCTCATACTTCTGTTGCAACTGTGTTTGAAGAGCCTGTATTGGAATAGTAGGGTTTGACAGTATGTTCTCTGTAATCTTCTGAGATAAAAAAGTTGTAGTGGCCAGAGAGATGTCCCTGCATTGGAGGCACTTATGTGTGGGAACATAGGTTTTCACTGTCCAGGTCTCTATGCCTTCTTGTGTTGAAATGTGCAAAACCCATGGACATTTTGGCCCACTGGTAAATCTGTGTTTAGATTTTCTGCCTTTAAGTGTGCCACTTGGCCCACTGGCTCCAAGATCCTTGAATTGTGGTAAAACTCCCCTACATATGGCCCTTATTCTTCTCAGGTCATTTTTCACCAAAGCTAAGTCTCTTCTACTCTCAACAGAATGGTCCTTAATCTTCTGAATCACCTCTGTTTTGTTGCCAAATGTTTGCCCCACATAAAAGATGGTGTCTTTGTCATGTGTCTTCTTAATGTAATGTTCATCTCCACTTGAAAATTCATCAGAGTTAAGGACTTCTGCACAATCATCCATATGAACCTCATTATCCTCAACTGTTTTCTCAACTCCTCCCATACACTCTATATTGTTATCAACAAAGTCATCCATATCAATATCATCCTCCTCTATCTTATTGAAGTCATCAACATAATCCTCATCATCACTGTCATCCTCTTCAGAACTATCACCTAGTATGCCACTGCTCATATCAGGTGCTATGTCATTGCCCATGTTCATCTCAGGTGCTATGTCATTGCCCATGTTCATCTCAGGTTGTGAGCAAGCATCTATGACAAACCATGGATCAAGTTCATCAAATATTTCAAATAAGTCAACTTGCTTTCCCTTTCCCTTATCAATTTATTTTCCTTTGTCAATACCATCTCCCTCGTCATGTTCATCTCCCTCATTAATTCCCTTACCTTTATCAATTCCCTTGTCGTGTTCATCTCCCTCATTATTTCCCTTACCTTTATAAATTCCCTTTCCCTTATCAATTCCCTCCCCCTCAGGTTCATTAAACTCTAAATTAAGATCAAATGGGATATCCACATTATTTCCTTGTTCATACAACATTTCACTCACATCAAGTGGCCTATTTAATTCATCAACACATACTCCATCTGCTTTCTGATTTAAGTCAAAACCTATGTTTTCATCCACAACTCTCTCTTTAACCAGATTAGATTCCTCACCTCCCTTGTCATGCCACTCAAGAAACAGTTTTTTCTTACATCTTCTGTTAACCAGTTTTTTCCTTGATACATATTCATTTCCAGGTTCATCCAGTTGCTCTATGACCATTTTTCTAGCATGTGGTGGTGATTTGTATGTATCAACTAATGTTTTCCAGTGCTCTATAAAGACATCCACAAATTTCACCTTAGGAACATATTTCATCAGTTGTAGTGCATCACTATCATTACCTAAAGCTTGTAACCCGAAATCCAAGTCACTTCCTGGAATCATGAAATGGTAATACATTTTTTCCTCTTCTTGGTACCTAACTCTAACATAATAGCATCAATCTCATGAACTGAAAACTTTTCAGTGTCAATCAAGTCAACAAATGTACTCTTACCATGGATGTATCTTCTTCCAGGGAACTTTGAGAAAACACCTCCATGGTTTATCCTCATTGTTATTAGGGTTGGGTAGTGATCTGTAGAAAAAAAATCGATAATAAACCTGTAAAAAGGGAAAAAATTTTATTTCATTAAAAACATAGATGACATACCATAAACAAGTTCAAGGTAAAGATCATCATCCACTTGTTCCTTTCTGATCACCCACGTAGAAGATGACATGAATGTACTAGTCGTATTACCAAGATGAAGTTCAGCTCAAGGAAAATTTCAATGTTAAAACCTCACAATCTTGCTCCAGTGGTGTCAATTGTTGTTTGAGTTTACAGGTAATGATGGAGGGTTTCTTGAAAAGAGGAAGAAGAACCAAAAAGCGTTTAAATGAGAGGGAAAACGTGAAAAGACAAAAAAAACCATCACGTGAATGACACATGAGGCACTTAACGTCTCCCATATAAACGGCGTTAGACACAGGGACTACTTTCAAAGCGTTTTGCAAACCATGGGCCGATAATTGCAGTTTTTGAACCGCAGGGATCACTTTCAAAGAAATTGGTAAACCACAGGGACCAAAATTGTAGTTTACTCGACTTTAAAACAATAAGTATGTAACTTAAATGCTAACACGTCCCATACTGGGTTGCATTGCAGAATTTTATCCATCATAGATGTCTGAAAATAAATATTGAACTTAAATGACACGAAAAATCTCTATATGTGTCATTTTTCTTTGTCCAACATGTAACCGTCTGTCCCTGAGATGCATGCTATAGCCAGTTTATAAAGCTCGGTGAGTTCATTATTTACGTGAATAAAATCATTTCACATCATACATATTAACTTGTGTACCAAATAGTATGTTTTTTTTAAACATGCAAAATAGAAAGAAAATATATCTTAGAGTGAATTGTGGATTTGGTCCCTGTGGTTTTGTGATTTCTTTGACCATGGTCCTCATTCTATGTTTATTGTGGATATAGTCCATGTGGTATACAATATACTGTAGCTAGGGTCCCTAAACACTAACACTGTTAGTTTTTAAGGGTTTAAGGCATCATATGTCTTGCACACTATGGGTATAATAGTAATTTTACTTTTCCCTTTTAATTTATTCTATATACTTTTAAAACAAAGAATAATAAATTATGGATTTGGTCCCTATGCATCACTCATCATCTTTAAAACACATTTATCATCTCTTTTAAAAAAAATTCATCTAATCTTCATTTTCAAAGTACAAGAAAAATTCATTTGTTAAAGTGCAAAAAAACATTATTTGCATTTAAAAATAACAATTGTTTAAACCCAACACTACTTCCTAAAAAAGATAACCTATCAAAATAACAATTATTTGAACCCAACACTACATCCCAAAAAAACAACCCATCAAAATGACAATTGTTTTATATTAACATTACATCCCAAAAAAGTAAACTCATCAACATAACATCCCGAAAAAGAAAACTCATCAAAATAACAATTGTTTGATATTAACATAACATCTCGAAAAAAACAACCCATCAAAATAACAATTGTTGCACTTGTGGCCACTGAGGATAAACTCAGGGTTGCACGCTTTAGCAGCTGGGCCAAAGACCCTAATTTCCAGGGATTAGTCTGGGCCATAGGCTCAGGATACCCTTTCCAAAAAAAAAAATAACAATTGTTTGACCTTGTTTTTAGCTCCCACTTGTTTGTCCCTTACAAGTTCTTGAGTTGTGACCTTGTTTTTTGCATTTCACACATCTCACCGTCTTCCCAAGCCTTGATAGTTACTTCCTTTCCCAATTGCTTGACTCAACTCTTCTTCTTGGGAAGACGATGAGATGTGTGAAATGCAAAAAACAAGGTCACAACTCAAGAACTTGTAAGGGACAGACAAGTGGGAGCTAAAAACAAGGTCAAACAATTGTTATTTTGATGGGTTGTTTTTTTCGAGATGTTATGTTGATATCAAACAATTGTTATTTTGATGAGTTTTCTTTTTCAGGATGTTATGTTGATATCAAACAATTGTTATTTTGATGGGTTTACTTTTTCGGGATGTAATGTTGATATAAAACAATTGTCATTTTGATGTGTTGTTTTTTTTGGGATGTAGTGTTGGGTTCAAACAATTGTTATTTTTAAATACAAGTAATGTCTTTTTGCACTTTAACAATTGAATTTTTCATGTACTTTGACAATGAAGATTGGATGAAAAAAAATTAAGAGAGATGATAAATGTGTTTTAAAGATGATGAGTGATGCATAGTGATCAAATCCACAATTTAGTATTCTTTGTTTCAAAGGTGTATAGAATAAATTAAAAGGGAAAAGTAAAATGACTATTATACCCATAATGTGCAAGACACATGATGCCTTTAACCCTTAAAAGTTAACGGTGTTAGTGTTTAGGGACCCTAGCCACAATATATTGCATACCACAGGGACTATATCCACAATAAACATAGAATGAGGACAATGGTCAAATAAATCACTAAACCACAAGGACCAAATCCACAATTCACTCTATATCTTATAAACTGTCTAGTTGGGTATGAGTCATTTTTTCACTGGCATTCCCTAGGTTCTCCGACCTGCATCTATCTGAGCACCAATTACACAGTCGTGCCACTTGTCGTGCGGCTTATTGGTCAAATGTCCACCCATTAAAACTGGTTATAGATTTTTTTTTTATATAAAATAATATGCTAGAGTTATTTGAAAACAAAACAAACACATAACATGCAACTTATCATAAATAACATACATGTAAAATATATTGTATCATGTATGTAAATTGGAACATCATGCATACGTACACATCATCATATAAATCATATCATGCTCAAAAATAAATTTGTAAATAGATATGCATCATATTGTAAGTCTCATGAATACTCACATGTTTGTTTATATCGACTATTGATAATTCTTGACTAAAGACCTACACATTTCATACCACGATATCCAATTAATGATTAAATTTTTCCAAAAGTCAACTATGGTAAAACTCGACCGACCTAAAATCAAACCCGAAACCTAAGTCTGTTAATAATATATCTCAAATATCTCCATTTTATTTCATCATTAAAATGCTTGTGCCAACCCTTGGTCAACTTGCTCACCCTCGACTAACTTTAGTCAAACCCCAAGTTTGAAACTCGATGAAGCCTCAAAATGTCAAATTAATCATTTAATAAATTTTCTAAATTCATCTCTCCAAATTAAAGTATTCCAGTAATTATTTAACCCAATTGCAACATTTTAATCTCAATATTAAATTATCAAAATAATTTAAGAAACCTGTAAATGCTATGCTTGATAACGACTCCTAACATTGATTTATCTTTTTAGTAAATATACGAAATCATATGTCCCACAATAAGTTGTCCTAAACAAATATTAAACTCAAATTACGATACCTTTAAAACGTTTATTGAATCATTAAATAATTTAACATGCCACTTAAGAAAAGATTAATTAATTAATATTAATTTTCTAAAATAAATTAACATAGTAATAAATTTAGAAATTAAATTAATTAACTTGTAGATCCCTGTACAGTGCAATCAACAGCAAATAATATCAAAGATGAATAAGATTTACGCTCCAACTACTAGTCATATGATTAATATGCAATCAAAGGGTTTAGGTTTACAGAAAGGATTTCTGATCAGAGAAAGTAAACCTATAAACTAGTTGTTTGTAAATAATGAGACTTACTTGAAACCTCTAACCTTACAAATGAACTAAATAATAACTTTAAATACTTAGGCGCGCAGGCCTAATGGGCTTATGGGCTTGGGCCCATTTAACTAATTAACTATTAAAGAATTACATTTCGAACCCTTATAAATACTTTATTCCACTTTCAACACATAAGACTTTCAGTCCTAACAATCTCCCCCTAAAGTTGAATAAAGCATTTAACAACTTGAAAATCTTCAGGCCTTGATCTTCTTTCCCTCTTGATTCTTTGAAGAACTTTGGTGTTGTTTGACTTCATGTCTTTCCACGCTCCCCCTTGAATAAAGCTCTTGGTCTTCATAGATTCAACTTTGTAACCAGATTCAATGTACAGTAGCCTCGACTGAACGCACTATCACGCAGCTTTTAACTGTAGAAACTCAATCACATCGGATCAGCACACAAGAAAGGTAGTGTGAGAGTAACGTGACTTTCCACGGTGCATCTTCAGTTTAAAACAAAGAATCTGTCTTTGAACCGCTAGTTGAATAGACTTTCTGCTTAAGAACTTGTTTCAATCAGCGCGTAGGAGGAATGAGAAACAAACTTGTAGCAGACACCACATGATACGGAAAGAATCAATACAATCTTTGAAATCTCTTTTGAAATATCATCTTCATCTCTTTGATCTCTAGACTGTCTTCAGAAATAACTTTCTTTCTTTAAAACTTTGAAATTGAACTTTGTAAGATTTCTCCCCCTTTTTGATGATTGTGAGCATCATGATCATCAAAACTCTTCAATTTCAACACATTCTTTGATCTCCCCTTTATGATAATTTGACATTATCCGCCCTTTGATCTGAGTATCCGTCAATTCATGAAATGTATATATCCGAATCTTTTCAAATTCAGATATAATAGGAATTGCAAACCTGAATCAACAAATGATACAGTTAGTATGCCTGTAAGTAGCATGGAGCCACTTTGTACAACGGATGTACATTGGAAAGGAGCTTTTGTGATGTTCACTCCCCCAGGGCTTCCATTCAATCATCGAAAAACCACAATGGAATTTTCTATGAATGTTATGACAAGAAAACTCATTCCTTGTGTGCTTGTGCAAGTGTATGAATGATTGAAGCTACTTAGCTTGATCAGGCTCAAATTGTGTAAACTGTTGAGACAACAACAGATATTACACGGACTCAATGTGCAAGAAAGAGGTGCGAAGGTGGGGCAACTTTCCTTCTTTTTCAATATCTAAATCTTCCGATTGAAGAGTAGATAGCAGATATGTTGCGTCCCCAAAGAAAATGAAACATTTCTTTGTTAAGAAAGAAACGAGTGGCAGGTGGGGTTATAGCAAGAGTTGGCATGGGCTAGGTGCCTTTTTCAATGATGGTCACCAAAGAATGTGAACCAATCAGAATATGTGGCTGCCCGGCTCAGAAAGCGGTTGGTGCAGAGTTCTGATATTCTTTTAACTCTGTTCTCACACCCTCTTTTTTTTTTTAACATTAAAGCTCACTTCTAACCAAACTCTCTTTTTCATTTTTTTTTTCGCTCAGCACAATGAGAAAAACTCAACTGGATGAGTTATCTCCCCCACTCTTTGATTTATGACCCCTCACCCCTCAAATCACTCTAGGATAACTTCCGGGGTAGGAAACACTGGTTAACGTGAATCCATGGAAGTTCTGTTTAAGTTCTCACACAAATCCCATGTAAGTCCAAACAAAATGATTGCTCAACAGTTTAACTTGAACATTTAAGCTCAAATAAGATAACATTGTCAAAAAGTATGCTCAGGAGATTTGAGCAATTGATCTTTGACAAACTGACAATGTATCAATCAGATCAACTAAACTGGTTAGGGTATCAAAGAATTGGATATTTTGTTTATATGAACAAATATAAACAATTTAGTAATGAAAGCACAACATTAGAAATTATGATTGATGCTCAACAACATTGAATTTCAAACGGGGGTATTACCATCGAAAAATTGGTTCATTATGAGACATGGTAATAACAAATTCAAACAAAGTACTAAACCTGTGTGTGTGAATACGTTACAGTATAAAGACAAGATAATACGCAAGTATTGATCTTTAGAAACACACAGTCAGTTAAACATTAAAGCTCAAAATTGAAAAACATTTATAATCACACTTCTATATTCATGAAATCTTTTGATAATCATAAGTGGTTTGAACATTTCAGAAACTGTTTTTCATGCTTGAAAGTTGTTCTTCTGTCAAACAATCAGAGAGCTAGAGTTAGAAGATATTTACCTTTTAAGCTCACCCTCAAATCATGATAGAATGATATAGATCTATTAAGCTCCCCCTGGATATTTGCAATATATCCAAGTCTGAACGTTGAAGAACGGGTCCTGATCTGTCATGTGATCAGAAGCCAAACTTCGTTGAAGTCCGGGTTCTAAGTTGATTTACTTAGAAACCATCGTTCTTCTACTCCCCCTTGACAGTAGGTGCCTGCAACAAAGAATCAGTTTTCGGCTTTGGTACCCACTGGTATTTGGGTCCTCGAATGTTAGTTGCAGTTCTTGTGGGGGATATAGAATAAGAACCATACCAGAAATGATCACTGGTTTTGTGAATGTGATCATGTGTACGACAATAAGAATAGTGGTATTTCTTACCTGACAACTTGAGTAATTGATCTCTTGAGTAGATGTGATCAGGTTTACCTTTACTCGCATTGTTCTTCTTTGCATTAAACGCATGTACACACGATTCTCTTTCTTTCAGCTCATCTTCAACTGGTTTCTTCTTCCAGACCAGTTCCTCATCTTTGTATCTCCTTCTTCTAGAACGTGTACCTGAACTATCTATATTTCTATCATAGAAAAGGTTAGTCTTACGAATCTGATCAAAAGATTTAGCTGGCCTTTGTGAAGAGACAGGTTTCTGATTTGAACTTGATACAGACTTTTCAAGCACTTTAATCGTTGAAGCGAAGTTGTCTCTTTCTTGAACAAGCAGGTCAAACTTCTTCGTGAACTCAGACTTCGTTTTCTGCTCTTTTAGTGCCTTCTCAGATAGTTCAGACAACTTGGCAGTAAGCCTTTTGATCTCCGTCTCAAACATGCTTCGTTCTTCTTCAAATCCCTTCTCAGCATCATTTCTTTGGCCGGATATTTCTTTGAAGAATCCCACATTCTTTTGTTCAATGGCCTTCTTTTCTTTTTCAAACTTTTCTCTTTCAAGGATGATTACTTTCTCGAAAGCAGAAACTTGCTGAGAAAGTTTTATGCATTTCAGCTCAACTTCTTTCTTCTCATCAGCACATTTTCTGGAAAAATCTGAGAACTTATTTGCAAAAGATTTCTCTTTATTCTCAAAATCGGATTTGTCTTTTGCAGTCTTTTGCTCCAAATCAGAGATTTTTCTTTTTAGCTCAGAGTTCTCAGATTTCAGTCTCAGTATTTTCTCATCATTCAGCCCAGAAGTCTTTGTCAGAAGATCTTCATTAATTGTCTTTAATGCACTAACTTCCTCTTTCAGTGTGTTGTTCTCATCAGCATATTGGTTTGCCCTCTTTACGTAAAAAGTTAAAGATGATTGGAGATTTGTGTTCTCCAATTTGAGTTCTTGAACTTCAGACAAAAATCCCATGTTTTCAATAGATGAAACTTGAAAGTGCAGGGACCAAAAGTGACAGAGTGTGAAACTTGAACGTTTAGGGTCACAATTGACAAACTTTGAGACTTTGAACTATGGGGGCTAAAAGCGACACAAACAGAAACTTAACACTAGAAGGACTGAAAATGACGCAAACTGAGACTTAAAACTAGAAGGACTAAAAATGACAAATACTAAAACTACTAACTAGAGGGACTAAAAGTGTAAAATTGAAACTTCTAACGGACTTAACTGAAAACTAACGAAAATGGACCAAAAATGAAATAAAACTAACCAAACTAACAAACTAACCGAACTAACGGAGACTTAACGGAAAAGGACCAAAAAGTAAGAAAAATTAACCGTCACTTAACGGAAACACTATTCATCATCTTCCTCGTTGAGCCATCCTGCAAAACTCGAAAACGGTTAGAAATTTTCAATGCAAAGCGATCGTTAAAGCTCCCTGATCAGTCCTTAACAGATTAAAACTCAACCGGTCAACCCACGATCACAAACGAACCAACCGAAAACTTTTCGGAAAACGATCGAAAAATTAAAAATTCAGTATGGGATAAAACTTTTCGACCAAAAATGATCGTTTATGTTCCCTTAAGCTCCCTCAACTGATTAACTCTCGAAACAGTCGCTCAAACTCTCGAACGAAGCAACCGAAGATTTTTCGGTAACCGAACAAAAATTTAAAAACTTGATATGGGTGAAAATTTTTCGATCAAAAACGATCGTTTAAGCTTTGTAAACAACCCTTACCAGTTTAAAACTTGAAACTCAATCAACAGCATGATTAATATGATTTACGCTCCAACTAATAATATCAACAACAAATAATATCAAAGATGAATAAGATTTACGCTCCAACTACTAGTCATATGATTAATATGCAATCAAAGGGTTTAGGTTTACAGAAAGGATTTCTGATCAGAGAGAGTAAACCTATAAACTAGTTGTTTGTAAATAATGAGACTTACTTGAAACCTCTGTTCACGATCGCTACCGAATCAACCGAAATGATTTCGAAAAACTCAAAACTTGTTCGAAGTTGGTTCGCTGGACACTGGGAGCTGCAAGGGACCGGGCGACGAGGTACCGGTCGAGGAGAATGTCCGGGAGATGATGGCACCGGGCGAGAGATACTGGTTGATTGATAGTATCGGTTGAGATAGTATCGGTCGAGTGATTGTATCGGTCGAATGATAGTATCGGTTGAGATAGGTGTCGGTCGAAGGAGTGATGAAAACACTGGTCTTTTGCAAGGCACCGGTCGATTTAGTATCGGTCGAAGGAAAGGAATATTGATACCGGTCCTTTTGTCCGGTCGATGGTTTTCGATAACGACAAACAGATACTTTTAAACAAATAAATCAAACCAAATTGATTAAAAACAAAACTGCAGCCGCCGATTATGATGTGATGAGAGACAAACAGGTTCCAAGACTGTCTATTTTAGCAGATAAATGTACTGTGAGGGAGAGACAGATAGATGAATCCTAGTTTAGACTTTCACCAAAAAAATTGAAGTTATAGCCTTCGTCACTTTTGGCTATCAAACCTCACCAACAACCACTCACAATTCTAACCAATTAGAATATGGTATATGGAATGGAAAAAAAACGAATATCGATTAAACAAACCAAATTCAATTTCAACTAAACGACCAACCCAACATCGATTAATTTCCACCAATTTGGATTCCAGCAATTTCAGTTTAATCTTGCATCTGCCGAATTCAATTTCAGTTTAATCTTGCAACAGTCGCCAAAAAAAATTGTTAACCAAAAAAAAATTAATTCGATTATAAGAGAATAGGAATTTAAACAAACCTTTTCTGGTTCTAACCCTTTTGATCGTATCGAATAAAATTTATTCGATTCTGCTCTAATACCAATTGTAGATCCCAGTACAGTGCAATCAACAACAAATAATATCAAAGATGAATAAGATTTACGCTCCAACTACTAGTCATATGATTAATATGCAATCAAAGGGTTTAGGTTTACAGAAAGGATTTCTGATCAGAGAGAGTAAACCTATAAACTAGTTGTTTGTAAATAATGAGACTTACTTGAAACCTCTAACCTTACAAATGAACTAAATAATAACTTTAAATACTTAGGCGCGCAGGCCTAATGGGCTTATGGGCTTGGGCCCATCTAACTAATTAACTATTAAAGAATTACATTTCTAACCCTTATAAATACTTTATTCCACTTTCAACACATAAGACTTTCAGTCCTAACATAACTAATATAACTTATATAATAAAATGAAAACTGAAATTAATTAATTAAATTAGGCCCAACCATTAAATTACCCAACTAAGTTGTCAAAGCCAAGAATTTAATTGTTGGTGGACCTCATTTAATAATCATATAAGGACCCAAAAAGTAACCAAGGGAAATGGCCCAATAGAAAATAGTCGGAACGTCTCAGCCCGATCATGCCTTAGCGCCGGCCACGACCCAATAGTGTTGATGGTGTTTTTCAGCATTATTATCTGTTTTTCGACCGTTTTTATTCATTCTTTTTGCACCAATACCCTGTAATATTTTTATCAACTTTTTGACATAAAAAAACATCTTTTATCGTCTAGTAACAAGACACATTTCTCATTTAAAGTTTTAGTTTTTAACTAAAATCGAACAAAACTTTAAACTTCAAAATTGAACCTTAAAAGCACAAATTTGAATATAAGGCTATTGGGGTTCGATAGATAGCATAAAAACGAAGTCATAGACATAAAAATCATGAAGCTTAGTTCAATATTCTACCTTGAATCAATGAAAAACTGGGATTTTTGACTATGACTTTGAACTCGGTTTTGTCTTTTGAAACTCAACCAAAACTCGATTTGTTTGAACCAAAATGTTCTCAAACTGATCCCCTTAATTTTTATGAAAAATCCTTTGCTTCTTAGTTGACAAATAGAACCAATAACAAGCCTTCAAAAGAGCAATAATTTTCAAAAATCTGAAAGTTAAACAAATATGTCCTTTTGTCAAAACAGATCCTCAAACTTTCAAAAGTATTACATTTGGCCCCTCAACTTTTTGACTGACATTCGGCCCGCTCACACTATTTTGGCCTAATTTACATTATAATCCCCTCATGACCAAAATATTTTAATATTTTCAGTCTGATTGAATATAAACTCTTTTATTTACTTCTCACTTTCATTAAATAGCATAACTGACCCCTTTTCACCATTTTCTTCACATTTTTGGTCCAATAAAATATAAACACATTTTATTTTATTTTATTTCCTCCTTTCTTCTCATATTTATTTATTTCCCCATTTTGGGTGTCACATAGAACCTGCAATCTGATAGATTCATCGAAGAAAAAGACGAGAGTGTGTATGTTTGCTCGTGTTCAAAGAAGATCCAAAAGTTGATATTTGATTTAGGTTAAATCCAGTCACAACGGACGAAATCAAGGTGTTAGGGGCAACGATTTTGTAGAAGGAGAACACCGTCTCCGGCTACTACCATTTCACCACACCCACCATCACATCTTTCTTTACTTTAACATTTTTCAACTCGGTTTCTTTGGTGTTTTTTTCATTAGGCTTCCTTAACTCTGAACTTTGAGAGGAAATAGATGGAGTTAGCGTGGTGGAGGATGGGGTTGGTCAAGAACGAGTAGGAATAAGGGTTGTTCGAGAAGGAGACATGAATCAGGTTTTTTTTTTCAATAAGTGAAAACCAAACATCAACGACCTTACGGAAGTCTTCAATCTCTAAAGATACCAGAGTGGAAATAAAAGCATATTACTATGAACTTCATGACCAAATTACCTAAAGCCTTAAGAGGTCACGACACCATTTGGGTGATAGTTACCATTTGACTAAGAGTGCTTATTTCCTAGCCATGAGAGAGACCCTACCAATGGACAAATTGGCAAAGCTAGACATTGACAAAGTGGTTTCTAGGCATGGAGTGCCTTTGTCCATTGTCACGAATCGTGATAGTCGATTCACGTCAAATTTTTGGGACGACCTACAGAAAGAATTGGGTACAAGGGTAAATTGAGTACGGCCTACCCCGAACCGAGGGTCAAGAAAGGACAATACAGACGCTAGAAGATATGTTAAGATATTGTGTGATCGACTTTGGGGGTAGTTTGGACTCTCACCTACCGTTGGTTTAGAATTCACATACAATAATAGCTACAACTCGAGTATTGGAATGACATTATTTGAAGTCTTGTACGGGTGGAAGTGTAGGACCCCCGTATGTTGGTTGGAAGCGGAAGAAAAACAGTTCGTCGACCCAGAAATTGTTTAAGAGACAACCGACAAAGTTAAGGGAATCATAGAATGCTTGAAAGCGGCCCAAGATCGTCAGAAAAGCTATGTCGACAAGAAAAGGTGACCAATGGAATTCCAAGTGGGAGACCAGGGTAATGCTGAATGTGTCTCCTTGGAAGGGTATCATCTGATTTGGAAAACGTGAGAAATTGAGTCCCCGTTTTCTTGGACTGTTTATGGTGCTTAAGCGTGTGGGACTTCAAGCTTATCAGATATCAGAGTGGACGACGGTAATGATTGTATTGAAGAACCCGACGCTATCATATAGAGGAAGTCAAAGAAGCTTCATCACAAAGAGGTCATGACGATCAAAGTGCAATGGAAACAACATCATGGAGCCAACATGACTTGGGAAGCTAAGGAGGACATGAAGAGAATTAGGTGTGTGCAACAAACGGGTCGGGTCGGGGACCCAGAACCGAAACCTGATCGGATATTCGGGGGAAGAGATAGGCCCCGAAACCCAACCGATAACAAGATCGGATATTCGGGTTCGGGGTAATTCGAGTTCGGGTTTGCAGATCGGGTGGGTCGGATATGGGTCTGCTTGGGCTTTTTTTTGGACCTGTTAAAACTTAAAACTTAACCATATGTTATAACTTATATCACAAAGACACAAACAAAAAAACTAAACATGGAACTTACAAACAACCAAAGTTTAAATTACAAATTTACATCTAACAATAACATAAACATACTTACATACATACCATTGTACCAAAGTCCAAAATTACATCTAAATTCTAAAATACCAAGTCCAAAATTACATCTAAATTCTAAAATACCAAGATACCAAGCACCAAGTTACCAGCAATAAACAATGTCTCATACTTGAAAAAATTGTTGGACTTGATATGATCTTGGAACAATAATAGTGACGATGAGATGGGACGATTGACGTAAGTCGTAAACCCTCGATTGACGATGAATCGAATGAAAAACGTGATGAATCGAATCGATGAAAAACGAACCCCCGTTTGAACTTTGAAACGTAAGTCGTAAACCCTCGTTTGGTTCTGTTGTTTAGTGTTTGGGAATTGGGAACGAGTATACCGTATAACGATTCAAGATTTTTAGGCTTTTAGTTTTAGTTTTTCGGATATTCGGGTCGGGTCGGGCTTGGGATTTGGGTACCCAACTCGATCCTATATTATTTGATATTTAATTCGGTTCGGTTATCTTCGGGTTCAGATATTTGGGTTTCAATTTTTCCACTTATTTTCGGGTCGGATATTTCGGGTTGGGCGGGTTATGCTCACACCTAAAGAGAATATACCCCAACTTGTTTGTGTAGTGAAGATTTCAAGGACGAAATCAATTCCAAGTTGGGGAGGATTGTAACACCCGGAATTTTGGTAAGTTATCTTCTATGTCCTTGCCCAACTTTATTTAAGTTACTTATCGGTATGGGTTATGCATCGAGATTGATTTTAGTTAAATCGATTTCCTTACGAAAATGGTCGAGTTGTCGTAGGTCAAAGTCACCCATAGTACAGATTGGGTGACTATGCTCGACGATTATGCCAGGGGCATAGTCGCATGTCATAGTCGCCTAGGGGAAGGGGCTTGCGGTACATTCGATGTGACAATGCTCGGCGACCCAAGGGGCAAATTCGTAGGGCACAATCGCTGAATAAGGGAAGCTCTCGGTACATAGCGGGCGACTATGACAGTCGACATTGGCAAAGGCATAGTCGTCGTGTCATAGTCACGGGGATCCAACAGGATATAAAACCTCTATAAGTCGGGTTTTTGGCAGAAAAATCATATTGAGACTGATTTGGGTGATTTCTTCTCTACAGTTTAGGTGAGCTCTTTACTTCTACTTATCCCTTATTAAATTCATCCTAGAAATCTCCAAGAACATTTATTGTTCTTCCCTTTAAGTTTTTGAGCATTAAGTGTGAAGAACCTCAAGCCTTGATCAAGCTCCAAGTGTTACCATCTCTTCTAGGATTTCACCAACAAAACTAGGGTTTTATACAAACCTAGAAAGTGAGTTTATTCTTACCTTTAACTTTATACATGTCAAAACTCTTTATTTTGAACTCCTAAACATCTCCTTAATAATATTTTCTTATTTGGTGGATTTGACCTAACTTTGGGATTTTGGAGATTTTAGTGTTTTTACCATTTTGAGATATGATGAAGAGTTCTATGATTTGTGACACAAAATGTGATTTACTTGGCATATTTATGGCTAAATACTTGGATGAACATATTTGAGCCACATTTATGGTTTTCACTATTTTGGAAGTTTACTTGATAACAATGGGTTTTTGGAGAATGAAACAAAGGGATTGTTGTTGTGCTAACAATGGTCATTTTAAAGTTATATAACTCTTGAAAACATATTTGTGAACACTTTATGTTAGTATTTGGAAAATAGTCATCTAGTTGCTAAAATATGGATTTAGTTCAAATAATGTTATCTATACAAGGAAACCATTTTATGGAAATGTTAATATGAACTATATGTGTGATTATAGTTTTGTCACAAATGCAATTGTGACAAGCCTTAGACTATTAATATTGGATCTATAGGTATAGAGTCACCTCTATTTTCAGGGTGTTACATTGTATGAAAAAATGGTAAAATAAAGGAGAAATACTAAAAAGACCAATTTACCCTCATAGGTGGAGGACTCTTTTGTAACAAATGAAGATAAATGACCATTTCTGTAAAAAATGATAAACCGTAGGACCAAATCCATAATTTACTCTAAATTATTTTATATATATATATATATATATGTGTGTGTGTGTGTGTGGTTCAAACGAGAATGATGCCTATTTAAAAGAATAAGAGAAATAATTTTGCGCCAATCATTTCATTAAATAATACCTTAAATAAAACTTTCTTAAAAATCACCTAAAAGGGCACATGTGTCATTTGTTGTATACATATTATATATGGAAACTCATTTATTATACATAGATTATGCAATAAAATTAATTAAGGTATTTATTCATGATTTTTTTTTAAATTTTCATGATTTAAGCATGATTAATTTTTTATTTGTTTATTTATTATTTTTTACAACATTAAAATAAGTGTGATTTAGTTTTTATTTTAAATATTTATTTTTATTGAATTAGTTTATTTAAAAAAAATCTACAATTTTTGTCAAAAATCACATGTGATATCTAGAATTTGCAACACCCCAAAAATAGGATAAACAAAAATTTTCAGAATTGAAAATGTGGTATATAAAATTATGCCAAAGCACGAGCTTTCCCAAAAATAGAACAATATACGCCAGTTTAGTTACAAGTTTGTAATACAAAAGCGATGAGGGAAAACAACCCTTTAATCTAAACCCTATCTAGTAGGGGTGTTCGCGGTCCGGTTTGGGCAGTTTAACTCCTCAAACCACAAACCAAACCGCTAGTGGCGGTCTATTGATTTTTCAAACCGAGCGGTTTGACATCAAGTGTCCAGACCGGTCAAGTCGGACCGCGATTTAGGCGGTTTGGTCGACCGGTTTAGACGGTTTGGGCCTTTTAGTGGGCTTTAAAGTTTAAACATAAAAAACATATAAAAATTTGAATTTTAAAGGTTCGCTTGAGTTCATTTGAAATAAATAAAGTCTACAACGATGTTAACAAAGTCCACAAAAGTTAACAAAATATCTCAAGACAAAACACTAAAAAAAGTAATATGCAAAGTGCAAATAAAATCCACGGCGATTTAAAATTATCTTTGGGCCTTTTTGTATGTATTTAAATCTAAAGATAAATTAGATACTTGGGCTAAACAATAGATGATATAAAGATGTATATAAAAAAATAAAAAAATATATATAGATATATTTGGCGGTCGGTTTGGTCCAAACCGCCCAAAAACACCTCCAAACCGCAGACCGGACCGGACCGCCCGGTTTGGCGATTTTTCAGACCAGACCAGACCGCCAGACCGCCAGACCGCCAAAAACGGTCCGATTTGACTTGGTTCGACCGGTTTGAGCGGTCCAGCGGTTTTTTTGAACACCCCTACTATCTAGGAGAAAGATTATCTCAAGTTGTCAACCAATTCTCCAAAATATGTCTTCTATACATGGCGTCCCAAAATACATGGCGCCGCTAGAACCTGAGATACACATCAAGCAATCAAGTGTTAGGCCAAACGGGCCTAGTGAGTTCAACAATGATATGGCATAATCAGTTAAACAGTTAAAGACAACAAGAGCCATAAAGGAGTCAATGGGGGAGACCCATCACACCAATGAGTTTCACCTCAAGTCAATGTACCTTGATGTTCACTTGCATGAGCAAAATCCCGAAGGCCCGACACATCTAAAGACTACCTCCCATGCATTACTTCAAATGGCGGAGGTCTAGGTCAAGGTGGCACCCTAAGTCTACACCCTCCTAGTGCTTACTCATGATTCATACAATATACATACATAACATTCCATCACTATACATATTCCACATTAAGTAAACTACATGTATATGATCTCCAATATCTTCAAACCCACTTTAGGTACAACATCATATATCAAGTAAGCACATCAACAATATTCCTCATTCACATAGTATCCCATAGCATTTCCCAACCATTGCTAACAAATACCCTCATAGTACTCATATCATGAAATATAACCAAAAACCCTAACATTTTCCAAATATGAGCATGTAGGTCAAACTTATCAGGTGATTGACATAGTTTAGAGAAACAAGTAAAAGTAACAATAAACATATAAAGAAGTGTATCTCATTTAAATTAGTTAAGAAAGAACTCACTATCTAGGTTTTAGGAAAAACCCTAGAAATCCAACAAGTCTTGAAGATGTGGTTGAAAGTGAGGAAGCTTGATCCACACAATAAATACTCCAACTCTTTAGAAGAATGGCTTTAAATATCTTCTTTAAATCAAAGTTCAAAGTCCTCAACATAAATGCTAAAGGGGAGGAGATTAATGGAGAATTTAATGGGTTTTTGGTGTTGGTGTTGGTGTTGGTGTTGGTGTTGGTGTTGGATGCCGTGGGAAAGAGAGAGGGAGAGAGATAGAAAGAAAGAAAGAAATGGCAATTAAGTGTGTGGCTCTCTTCCCAAGGGGGAAAAGGATTGGTTAAAAGAAAAAGTAAATTAGATTGGAAAAGGGAGAGAAAGAGGGTCGCGTGGGTTTCATGTTGCTTCAAGCCACGCCCAACCCATGGTAGGCACTGCCCCTCCCCATATGTGGGGTTTCTTTTCGCTGGCTAACAGCCCTTCACGCGGCTTGGTTGTGGGTTTCCCATGCTCAACCCACGTGGTAAGCCACGTGGATCCCTTTGACCCCACCAAACCCACAAGTTACACTTCTAATCCTTGGGTTCCTAAAGCAATTAAGAGATACCCCTTTTATTAACACAAAGTTGCTACTAACATACTCATGAATCACATAAACTATCAATAATTTATTTAATTAATATTATAACTTAAACCTTCATTTATTATTTAAGCTTTTTAACAAATAAAAAAAAGATTTTCAAATAGATGATTATGACACGACAACCATACAACTTGAATTTAAATTACCTAAGATTTTTGGGTGTTACATTCCTCCCCACTTTAGAGATGATTTCGTCCTCGAAATCTCGTCCTTACCTGAATAATTGGGGATATCGCCTCATCATGCTTCTTCCGTTTCCCAAGTCACATTTGCACCTCTATGGTGTTTCCATTGGACCTTAACCATGGTTATTTATTTATGGCGAAGCTTCTTCATCTTCGATTTCAAGATAGATTTTGGTTCCTCCACATAACGGTTTCCATTGTCCACACGAATCTCTGACAAAGGGATGACGCTATCTTCCTCGGCTAAACACCTCCGCAAGTACCATATGTGAAAAGTATGATGGATTCCGTCCATTTCCAGTGGCAAGTCTATCTTGTAAGCTTGTAGTCCGAACCGTTATAATATAGTGAATGGTCCGAGGAAATGGGGACTAAGCTTCCCGCGCTTCCCGAAACGGATGATCCCCTTCCATGGTGACATTTTCAACATAACTCGCTCTCCCACTTGGAACTCGACTGGTCTTCGTTTTTTGTCTGCATAGCTCTTTTGTCGATCTTGAGCCGCCTTCAAACGCTCCCGGATATTTTCCACTTTGTCTGTCGTTTCTTGCACGATCTCCGGCCCCGAAAATTGTTTCTCTCCCGCCTCGAGCCAACACACCGGTGTTCTACATTTCCGACCGTAAAGTGCCTCGAATGGTGCTATCCCGATGCTCTAATGGTAGCTATTGTTGTAGGCGAATTCCACTAAGGGTAAATGTGAATCCCAATTTCCCCCAAAGTTGATAACACAAGACCGGAGCATGTCCTCGAGAGTTTAGATCGTCCTCTCACTTTGGCCATCGGTTTGAGGATGATAGGTCATGCTTAACTTGACCTTCGTGCCCAACTCCTTTTGTAGCCCATCCCAAAACTTGGAATTAAACCGACTGTCCCGATCCGAAACTATGGATAGTGGAACACCATGACGCTACTTCATCTATGTATAGCTTGGCCAATTTGTCCATTGGCAACGTCTCCCGCATCACTAAAAAGTGCGCGCTCTTTGTGAATCGATCCACCACCACCCAAATAGTGCCGTGTCCCCGCAAGGTCCTTGGTAGCTTAGTGGCGAAGTCCATCGTGATATGCTCCCACTTCCATTCCGGAATGGCTAGTGGTTGCAAACTCCTGTAAGGCTTTTGAAGCTCCACTTTGACTTGAAGGCAAGTGACGCATCTCTCTATGTAGTTGGCCACATCAGAGCTTCATCACCGGCCACCAATAATGTAGCTTCAAATCTCTATACATCTTGGTGATACCGGGATGTATGAAGTACTTTGACTTATGAGCCTCCGCCAAGAGCAACTCACGGTTTCCGCCAATCTTCGGCACTCAAATCCTTCCTTGGAATAGCTTAAGGCCGCGACTATCTGCCGTTAGTATCTCCCGTTGTTTGACCATGACTTCGGCCTTGCGATTCTCTTCACGAAGTGCTTCGGCTTGACTCACCATGATGTCCTTCACTAGGCTTGATATTACATCAATTCTAGTAAGGGTTACCTTGACTTCACTCCCATAACTCTTTCGGCTCAAAGCATCCGCCACCACATTGGCCTTACCGGGGTGGTAAAGCAATTCGCAATCATAATCCTTCAAAAGCTCCAAACACCTCCTTTGTCGCATGTTGAGGTCCTTTTGGTCGAATATGTACTTCAAGTTTTTGTAGTCGGTGAATAGTGTGCACTTCGTCCCGTAGAGGTAGTGCCGCCATAGCTTCAAAGCAAATACCACCACCGCTAACTCCAAATCATAAGTAGGATAATTCTTCTTGTGGTCTTTGAGTTGTCGCGACGCGTACGCGATCACCTTCCCCCTTTGCATCAAAACACACCCGAGACCCAATTTAGAGGCGTCACTATAAACCATAAAGTCTTGGATCCTTCGGGTAAGGATAAGATTGGTGCCTCGCATAGCTTCCTTTGTAGAGCCTGAAAGGCCTTTTCTTGAGTCTCGGTCCATAAGAACTTCACGTTCTTCCATGTCAACGACATGAGCGGAGAGGCGATCTTCGAAAAGTCTTGAATAAATCCTCAGTAGTAGCCGGCTAATCCCAAGAAACTTCTTATCTCCGTTGGACTCGTCGGTGGTTCCCAATTCATCATTGTTTCGATCTTTGTCGGGTCTACCTTCACTCCATCCTTGGATACCACATGGCCCAAAAATTGGACCTCTTGTAACCAAAACTCACACTATGAGAATTTCGTGAACAACCTTTCCTTCCGAAGTATCTCCCAAACCTCCCGCAAATGTTGTCGGTGCTCGACCTCTTCCCGCGAATAGATCAGAATATCGTCGATGAAGACTATAACTGATTTGTCTAAGAAAGTCGACATACTTGGTTCATCAAGTCCATAAATACGGCCGAAACGTTAGTCAACCCGAATGGCATGACTAGAAACTCATAATGATTGTATCTCGTGCGAAACGCCGTCTTTGGAATATCGCTCTCGTACACCCCTTGGCTAGACTCTTTCACACTTTGATAGCCGAGATGATCGTGTTGGTATTTCGATTCTTCTCCTCGTAGATTATAACTTCCCCACCCTTCGGCAAGGGTACTCTAATCAGCTTCTTGGAACAAAATATATCGGCATCATGCTGGGATAGCCAATCCATCCCAGCAATCACATCAAACCCCCCGATATCCGCCGGTAACAAATCTATTACAAAGGACTCCCCATCTAAATCTAAGGAGCATCCAACAAAACATTCCCGGACTAACATGTGCTCCCCATTGGCTACCTCTACCACTAGAGCATCAGATAACAAGCTAACAGGAGTAGTGAAATTCTTGCAAAAAGAAGTAGACACAAAGGAACGATTTGCACTAGAATCAAACAAAACACAGGTAGGTAGAGAGTTCACTAGAAACGTACCCGACACCACATCCGTCGTTGCCCTTGCTTCATCCGCTGTCATTTGGAAGGCCCAACTTGGCACCTTCGGTGGGATCTCCTTCTTTGGCATAGCCCCGCTGGAAGCTCCTTGATTGCCCCTTGCTATCTTGGGACAATCTCTCTTGATGTGCCCGGGCTCCCAACACTCATAGCAAACTCCCCGGGAGGGGCAATCTCTACTCATGTGGTCCTTCCGCCCACACTTAAAGCACTCCATCGGATTAGAGAAGGGCTTCGGATTACAAGTCCCTAAGTGCTTGCTCTTAAACTTGGAGCACCACCTCGCCTCCCATCGTGGCTCCATGATCCTCCCCCCGTTGAAGGGTTTGGATGATCGAGCAGGCCCGGTTGGCCCTTCCCATTTCCGCTTCTCTCATTGTTGCTTCTTCTCTTCTCTCTTGGAGATTATCGTCCTCCACCAATTAGGCTCCTAGATAACCTCTTGCAACATACCCACTCGGGCATTCCTAACACCCGTCTTCATCTCTGCCGGTAAACCTCTCAAATAGCCCTTTATCTTCAACCTCTCATCAGTCGCTAAATGCCCAACCAGACTAAGCTTCTCCACGAATTGTTTTGAGTAGTCGGCGATTGACAGACTACCCTTCTTCAGGTTTCGGAACTCCTCTTCTATCTTGTTGAGAGCCCTTTCATTGTAGTATTTCTCCATGATCTTCTTCTTGAAGGTTGGCCAAGTGAGCTTGGCCAAAACCTCCGGTGTAAGCGTCTTTCGGGTAACGTTCCACCAACTCAATGCATCCCCTCTAAGAAGTTGGGACGCAAATTTGATCTTCTGAGAGTCGCCGCATTCACTTGACTCGAATGTCATCTCTACATCTTGTATCCAGTTCATGCCCGCCACTGGATTGGTTGTCCCGGATAATTCTGGAGGTCGGCTACATAAGAACGACTTGTAAGAGCAACCCCCTTCTTTCTTCTTCTCCACTCTTTTTGCTTGCTCTGTTGTCCCAATTGCATTATTGGCTCCACCCGACCCAATCACCGCATTGTCTCCTACCGCTTCATGTCTTCGGTTGCTTGTATCACGATCCTCTAATATCTTCATGAAACGTTTGTTCCGCTTGTCCATTGCAGAATTCATCATCTGCATGATACTAGCCAATAAGACTGACTGGGGCCCACTTCTTGGACTACCGGGTTATCGGTCTCTATATTCACTTATGGAACTTGATCCACCGCTCCCTCCAACAAGGTGGTCCTTTGCGGAACAGTCGGAACACCCGTTGGATTTGCCCTTCTTGATGTCTCTAGAGCTGTGACGCTCGCCTCATTATCCTCATCGGGCACTACCACTCGATTCCTTGTGTTTACCATTATGAACTGTCACACATGATAAAGATCATACCGATTAATTCTTTGAAAGATTAGCGGTTCAATATGTACTATTACAAAGATTAATCATTATAATAACAGTTTCAAGCACACTCACGTATTTATAAATTCATAATAGCACCGGCCAAGTGAAATCGTGAACGTATATTACATAAGAATTCTCGTTGTCATCATTGCAATTTTCAGTCATTGCAATTATGTAATCCTAATACTCTCCCCACATAGGAACGTTCTACCCAAATGGACAGTGATACTATAGGCACAAACAACTTAAGTCTAGGTATACTAGAGGCGACACCTAGATCACTTAAACTAGAGCTCTTATACCAATTTGTAACACCCTAAAAATAGGATAAACAAAAATTTCCGGAATTGGAAATGTGGTATATAAAATTATGTCAAAGCACGAGCTTTACCAAAAAGGGAATAATATACGCCTGTTTAGTTACAAGTTTGTAATACAAAAGTGATGAGGGAAAACAACCCTTTAATCTAAACCCTATATAGGAGAAAGATTATCTCAAGTTGTCAACCAATTCTCCAAAATATGTCTTCTATACATGGCGTCCCAAAATGCTCCTAAGCTCACCTCTAAGGTCTACTAAATCTTCTTGGCGGTCACGTCGCTAGAACCTGAGATACACATCAAGCAATCAACTGTTAGGCCAAACGAGCCTAATGAGTTCAACAATGATGTGGCATGATCAGTTAAATAGTTAAAGACAACAAGAGCTATAAAGGAGTCAATGTGGGAGACCCATCATACCAATGAGTTTCACCTCAAGTCAATGTACCTTGATGTTCACTCGCATGAGCAATACCCCGAAGGCCCGGCACATCTAAAGACTACCTCCCAGGCATTACTTCAAATGGCGGAGGTCTAGGTACATACCGTCAAGGTGGCACCCTAAGACTACACCCTCCTAGTGCTTACTCATGGTTCATCCAATATACATACATAGCATTCCATCACTATACATATTCCACATTAAGTAAACTACATGTATATGATCTCCAATATCTTCAAACCCACTTTAGGTACAACATCATATATCAAGTAAGCACATCAACAATATTTGTAACGCTCTAAAATTCAGAGTAAATTAAAACCTGGAAATATGGCAACACGACATTCATATTTGGTATAAACCTGTGTTCGGTTATGGAAATTGACAACAAACTAATCTAAGCATAACTAGCTAGATTACATCAGTTGTCAACCCATCATCACCAAAAGATGGGACTTAAACAATGCCCAACACCAAATAATAGTCGTCTCAAAATGTCTCGAGTCCACGCTCGACTCTCAAAACCCTGTGCAACCCACCGCTAAGGGAAACCGTTAAACACATTATTTGAGAAAAAGTGTTAGGCTTAAAGCCTAGTGGGAACATACAGTTTATAAATTTCGAAGAGATATAAACAACTGTATCAAATTAAATCCTTCCAAAGGTTTAGTTATACAAATGGAGTTCTTTGGTACAAAAGGACAACCGGTCCGAAACACATCTTCCGATGACGGGGATTACCCGATTTACCGAGGATTGTAGTGGAACACAAAGTAAGCCACAAATCCGAGTTATGAGCTAAATACATGGAACCATGGCCAAGAACGATTCGGTTCGTACTACGATGTGAGGGAGGCCCCCAAGGAACCAGTCATACTCGTTCACTAGACTGCATTTGACCCATGGCTAGTAACCGATCTCACATAACCGTACCAAATGCCCCCGAAGATCAAATGCATCTAGCTACATACAATGGGGTACAAACATCCCAACAATAAGCCGACTCGATACCTAGGGATCCACTAGTATAGTCATGACTTGTCACAATATTTCATGTGACCATCAAAGCTAGATAAATAGCTATCAAAACATTTATATTTCAAAATGTCATTTTCAAGATCAACTGCTGGTAAGAAAGATAATCATAAAACAAGATTATACGCATTCTTTCAAATAAGCCACACTACTGGGCAAGTAAAACATTATTTTACTTCAACAAGATGGAACCCACCATTTTAGTCAAAAGTGTTCGAGAACCCTAAACTATCTCAAAACTCCAAGTTACATTAAAATGTAATAAACGGACAAACCGAAACCGTAGAGATATATAGGAGTTAAAAACACAATCTTTGACATGTATAACAGTTTAGAAAAGTTAGTAGGAACTCACCTCAGAATTCTTCTTATTAACGCTTGCTACCTACGACAACACCGAAAGAATCGGTAAGTCGAAACGCAGATAACTCTCCTACTTACTGCCTAAAAACTCAGACAACAGAAGCTAACTTCGTGCGAACAGGTGGCACAAAAGAGGAGTTTACGCGACAAGAGAGTGGAGCAAAAGAGACCTGGCGCAAAGAAGCTTTGCGCTACTAAGGGGTGGCGCAAAGGACATTTCGTGCGACCAACGGGTGGCGCAAACCTCACTTTGCGCGACCAACTGGTGACGCAAACTTCATTTTGCGCGACCCCAGGTCTCCTTGTCCGGCGGTCCTGTTCACCCAGATCTCGCCGGAGATCGAACCCAGATTCCGGCCAACTTATAAAAACAGTAAAACAGAGATTTTAAACGGTTGGAAAGCTTCATAACGAGAATCTATACCGCCAAAACACAACGAAACTAAAGATTAAACTAAAAACATACCTTAAAGAGCCAAGAAAGATTACCCACTTCAAAAGCTTTCTCTCAAGCTTTTTTCCAAACTTTCAACACACTGGATCAAACAAATATCAATATGAGATATTTGTAAAATATCTCAAAATTTGATATATATTTAAAATCCAAGTTACATTTAACCCCCCGAACTTTGGGAAATGATTAACTTTTCACCCGACGATAAAATTGCGGGTGTTACAATATTCCTCATTCACATAGTATCCCATAGCATTTCCCAACCATTGCTAACAAATACCCTCATAGTACTCATATCATGAAATATAACCAAAAACCCTAACATTTTCCAA
Source organism: Arctium minus (assembly GCA_954870635.1). NCBI lineage: Eukaryota > Viridiplantae > Streptophyta > Magnoliopsida > Asterales > Asteraceae > Arctium > Arctium minus. Next base: position 164,817,476 of record OX941080.1, read on the forward strand.
ATATGAGCATGTAGGTCAAACTTATCAGGTGATTGACATAGTTTAGAGAAACAAGTAAAAGTAACAATAAACATATAAAGAAGTGTATCTCATTTAAAATAGTTAAGAAAGAACTCACTATCTAGGTTTTAGGAAAAACCCTAGAAATCTAACAAGTCTTGAAGATGTGGTTGAAAGTGAGGAAGCTTGATCCACACAATAAATACTCCAACTCTTTAGAAGAATGGCTTTAAATATCTTCTTTAAATCAAAGTTCAAAGTCCTCAAAATAAATGCTAAAGGGGAGGAGATTAATGGGGAATTTAATGGGTTTTTGGTGTTGGTGTTGGATGCCGTGGGAAAGAGAGGGAGAGAGATAGAAAGAAAGAAATTAATGGCAATCATATATGATTCCGTTTTCACTATTTTTCTTTTTCAATGTTTAATTTGAATAGTTTTTTTCAAATTTTAAATCAATATTGATTAGGAAAACATTTTGAAACAAAACTAATTCATTATGAATCACATGTGATTTTGATGAAAAATTGTGATTATATTTTGAAATACATGTGATCTTATATATATTTTATGTGTTTTACTACACATCACATATGATTCTGTTTTCATTAATTTTCTGTTCAACGTTTAATCTAAATTATTGTTTTTCAAATTTTAAATCATATATGATTAGGAAAATACTTTGAACAAAAATTAATTCATTGTGAATCACATGTGATTTTGATAAAAAAAAATAATTTTTTAAAATATTGTTTTAAATAAAAAAATGAATTCCTTAAATGAAAATTAAATACATTTATTTTAAATGAAATAAATATAAAAACTTATTAAAAAATAAATAAATCATATTAAATTCATAAATATGGTAAACGTAGATTTTTAAATAAATACCTAAAATAACTTTTATATAACTAAATTACTTTTATACTCTTATTTATTTATTATTAGAATTAATTATTTAAGGTATTATCTAATGAAATTATCGGCTAATAATTATTCTCTTATTCTTTTAAATAGATATTAATCTCGTATGATCCTCCATATATATATATATATATATATATATATATATATATATATATATATATATATATATAGGGGTGGGTTCAAACGAGAACATAGTGTGTTTAAAAGAATAAAGGGACAATTCTTAGCCAATCATTTTTTAAATTAATTCCAAAAATAATAGTTTCTAAAATTAAGAGTAAAAGGACAATAAAGTCATATTACGTTATGGATAATTTAGGACATTATTAACTTCCAAAAAAAAGGGATTATAATATTTAATTCAAATAAAAAAAGAAATCTCTTCCTAATTTATCTCAACACGTCTCAATCTCTCCCCATTTTTTCTGAAAATAAATTCAAAATTCGTTTATCATGGTAAGCACAAGTGATTTGCTGCTATAATGAATTCAAATTTGGTTTATCATTTTAATCACAATTGATCTGCTGCTATAAAATTCAAAATTCGTTTATCATGGTAATCATAAGTGATTCGTTGCTATAATGAAATCAAAATTGGTTTATCATGTTAATCACAAGTGATTTCGTACTAAATAATTTGGATATAATATTTGATACCAAAATCACATGTGATTTTGTTCTAAATACTTAACACCAAATTAATAATTAACACCAAAATCATATATGATTTCGTACTAAATAACTTGGCTATAATACTTAACACCAAAATCACATGCGATTTTGTTCTAAATACTTAACACCAAATTCATACTTAACACAAAAATCATATATGATTTTGTACTAAATAACCTATAATACTTAACACCAAAATCATATGTGATTTTGTTCTAAATACTTAACACCAAATTCATACTTAACACCAAAAACATATGTGATTTTGTACTAAATAACTTGACTATAATACTTAACACCAAAATCATATGTGATTTTGTTCTAAATAACTTAGACAAAATGTTTCCATATAAATTTGATATGGAAAAACAGAATAGTCGATCGATGTTTCCATATAAATTGAAAAATACAAACCCTAACTCACATCCTCAAATGCACAAAAACAGAAAAATACAAACCCTAACACACGATAATAGTCGATGTTTTCATATAAATTGAATTGATTCGATTGAGGATTGAAGTCGACGAATACTAAAGGATTATTCAAATGACGAGGACGAATTACAGAAAATGGAGGGAAAATATGAAGATTGAAGACATCAATGGAATTTTTATAACGTCAATTACAACAACAACAATAAGTAATATATCTTTTAGATCACTTAAAATAAAAAATAATAAGAGCCGTGATGGCACTTTTTTGACCTTTTACTCAAAAGTAGTGGTGGTTTGACCAATTGATTTCGTCGTTGTATTCTTCTTCCATATTGAATGGGTGTTATTCCCCATTATCCATTTCCTTATTACAACAGAAATTTCCAAAAAGAAAACCAATAATTTCTCATCAATGGCGACGGAAAGCAACAAGCCGTCGTCGGTGTACCTGACGAACCTTGACGAAGTGAAGCAAGTGTTTAGCCGTTTCGATGTCAACGTAGACGGCAAGATCTCGGCGGTGGAGCTCGTCGATGTCATGAAGGCGCTCGGATCTGACACCTCTTTCGACGAGGTCAATCGAATAATGGCTGATATCGATAACGACTGTGACGGTGTCATCAGCCTAGAGAAGATTGCAGGTTTCTGTAAAGGAAAGTCCGGCGAGGAAGACGACGACGACGGGATGAAGGAGCTCCAGGATGCGTTCGAGCTTTACGATCTGAACAAAAACGAATTGAAACTAGAAATCGTGAATTACCTAGGATCGAATAATATGATTTTGAAACTAGAAGAAGGGATTTGCTTGATTTGTGGAAAGCCATACATAAATAATCAGATTTTGATACGATGTAATCCCTAATTTTTAGGAATTGAAGATTTATTCCAAATTAATCCATATTACAATATGACAATAATACCCTTTTACTCTGAATTTGGAAATTATTAGTTTTATAATTATTTTTAAAAAATGATTGGTCTAGAATTGTCCCTTTATTCCTTTAAATCGTTATCATTCTCGTATGAACCTACCTCTCTCTCTCTCTCTCTCTCTCTATATATATATATATATATATATATATATATATACTATATTATAAAGATGGCATAAAAAACTCTTAATTACAACTCACTAAGTTTTATGTACTATCATTTAAAGCTATCTACTTAAAATTTCTTAAAAATAACTACTAAAGCCTAATGTACTACCTGTAAAGCTTTTAACCCTAATTAATATATTTCATCTTTATCCCCCAAAATCCTTATCTCTAATCCCCAAACTCTAAAATTATGAAATTTGAATTCTGATAAACATAATCAAAACAGGATAAACATCTCAATTTAAATATAAAAAATTTAAAATATATAAGATAATTAATGAATTTTAACAAACTACTTAATTTTTTTTATATAAAAAACATTATATTTTTAAGCCTAAATTAAACAAATTTATATATAAAAACCATTATCACTCAATAAAAACCATCCAAAATCATATTGTAAATCAATAAAAAAACAAAAAATAAAAATAAACATTAAAATCGTGATGTATTAAGCATTATGTACTATTATTTAATACTAATCTACTTAAAATTTCTTAAAAAACAATTAATGAAGCAATATGTACTACTTTTAAATGCTTTTAACCCTAATTAATAAATTTCATTCTTATCCCCCAAAATCCTTATCTCTAATCCCCAAATCCTAAAATTATGAAATTTGAATTCTGATAAACATAATCAAAACAGGATAAACATCTCAATTTAAATATAAAAAATTTAAAATATATAAGATAATTAATGAATTTTAACAAACTACTTAATTTTTTTTATATAAAAAACATTATATTGTTAAGCCTAAATTAAACAAATTTATATATAAAAAAATCATTATCACTCAATAAAAACCATCCCAAATCGTACTGTAAATCAATAAAAAACAAAAAATAAACATTAAAATCGTGATGTATCTCGCTGCATTGCGCGAGTACGCTTCTAGTATATATATAATTATAAGTTGGACACACTATTAATAACAATAATCACAATTTCTTCAAAAAAGTAAAAGAAAAAGAAAAAGTAACAATAATCACAATATTAATGAATTTTTGTTTCATTGATATAACCGTTTTGAGTTAATGGTTACGAATTCATGACTTCGTTTACATACTAGCAATGTACTCGTATGCAATACTGCATGAAACATTTTGATTCTAAAGTTGAGAACTTAAAATGACGACTTCGTTCATATTTTGTTTTATTCTCTATCCCTCTAGATGTTGCTAATTTTATAATTTGTTGGTATTCTAAATCAAAAATCAAATCTATATATCTACATCTACATCTACATATATATATATATATATATATATATATATATATAAGCAAAATGTGGAGTTGCTTAGGTGGCACAATGAGAAACTTTCATTCACATTTTTCTAATTCATCATGATTTTGAATTTCTTTTAAATAAAAAGTTTCTCATTAAATGAGTTTTAATCTTTCATTTTCTTTAGAGTAAACTTCACTTTTGGTTCCTAACGTTTGTCAATTTTAACGGATATCGTCCCTAAACTATCGAAACTCGGATTTGATCTCTCACGTATGTCATTTCCCTTTCATTTTGGTCCCTCCCACTAACGACCATTAACTTTTTCTATTGACCAAGTGAGTAAATCTGCATCCCACCACGGCACAACGCCACCATCGGATTTGCATCGAACACCTACTCTATCACGAGTCCACCACCACCATATATACAATTAGACTCCCACCTACCAATTTTCTCAGTACATTCGCCTTGGATTTGTGGTGCTGCCACACATTGGTCTTCGGCTCCCCCTTCAACCTCGATCTCTTTCCCTTATCTCTAACATGAAAGAACCAAATATATGATGTAATCACATCCATGAATAGCTTGAACTCAAATATGTGCCAAACTAGATTTTTGATTTTAAGGGTTATTATTCAGGTTATGATCTTACGGTTTAATTTATGTTATATGGTTTGTATACATCTCATTTTCATCTCTATCTCCATTTTCATTTGATTTAGTTTTTGTTTGATTTATGGTTTTGGGTTTTGATTTGGGATTAGTTTCGGTTAGGATTTTATGGTATTGATTTAATTTAGATTTTGTATCTCTTTGAATGAACTATTTTAGGTTTTATTAAGATTTTTTAGTTTGGACATATGTTTCAATTACGACTTTGAATACCTATTTTATGTGTTTGGATTTGTGATTGTGGTAGATGGTGGTCCACTGTGGTGGGCGGTGGTCAATGTTGGTCAAAGGTGGTGGATGGTGGTCAATGATGATGGTTGGTGGTGATTTTGGATTTATATTATATAATATATTTTAAACTTTAATAGAAAACTAAAAATATGGAAAATGACCATAATACCCTTTATTTAATTGGAGTTAACGGAAATAATTAGCGACCGTTATTGGGAGGGACCAAAACCAAAGTGAAATGACAAACGCGATGGACCAAATCTGAGTTTCAATAGTTTAGGGATAATATTCGTTAAAATTGACAAACATTAAGGACCAAAGTGAAGTTTACTCTTTTCTTTATTATTTTATATATTACTTTTTTTTGCACAACATAAATGCATCAACAATTATTTTACATTATTTTTTATCATGATAGCAATACATTTCACATATTTCTAACGATTCACATGACATTATCAAATGATATAAATATTCGAAAGAGGTGGTTAATGTAAGGACCAATAGTGTAATGTTCTAATAAATGTAACTTTGGGTTATTATTGTAAAAAGAGTAACTTGAGGGCCTAGAGGGTAAAAGTTCTGTCTGTTACCCAAAAAGGGCAAACCCCTTGATTTTCTTTCCATTTTTGGTCTGGAGGCGGCGAGTGAAGGTATGGACTAGGGTTCTTGGAGAAAGAAGCAAGTGAGATCTTGAAGAAACCGATTTTAAAGGTTAGTCTCCATCTCTAGTATTCCATTTAATCGTTTTTCTTCATCTCCTTTTTGAGTTTGGGGTTGGATTGTGAGTATCTGAGGTTGAGATCCTTAGGGTCTTATCTGATGTGATTTTTGGATTGAAATCAGTCTTGTGTGAGTAGTTTGGGATGAAATTATTGTTGTTAAACGTTAATAGCTCCACCATTTAGTTTAAGATGGATGAGATTAAATTAGAGCCTGGATTGGGGTCAGTTTCCTTCGAAGAAATCTGGGTTAGGGGTTTTGGAATCGCAATCGCAGCCAGGAACCGGAGGAACCCGGGCGAGTTGTGACCCCGGGGGAGACCCGGGTGGTACCGGGAACCAAGGGAGAACCGAGTGGCACCGGGAACTGAGGGAGACCCGGGTGGCGCCGGGACCCGGGGGGCCGTGACCGGAGGAGTCCTAGGCGAACCGAGCCCGGGGAAAACCGGGTGATGCTGAGAGCTGGGAGTTCGGGGGGCTTTGAGTCAGTCGATCTCTTTTCTTTGTTGTTTGCTATTAGTTAATTACTCTTTTTTCGTTAATTAATTGTAGGGATGCAAAAATTAGCTAGGTGAGCAAATGTTCGAGCAGGTGGTTTCTGACTTCCTTATCCCTTAATATTTTAGAAATATTTTTGATACTGAAAATGGGGTAAATGAAAGCGTGTGACTATCTGCATGTTATCCTGTAATTTTTATCTGCAAGGTTAACTGCTTATTTTTGCAAAAAGGTATATGATTATCTGAACTGTTTATTTATATTTTGGAAAGACTTGTTGGTGATTTGGGAATAGTGAAATCGCGATGATCTCTGAAATCTCACAAAACCACGTATGCGTGAAATTCGTTTTCTGTGCATGTGGGACGGAGAGTCTGCTTGGGCCCCGATCGTGGTTGCGCATAAGGTGACGGAAAAAGGGGACACAACTGATCATTGTGATTCCCGCTTTTGAAACGAATCATGGACTTTATATTCTTAAAATTGTTGCAACTATTTAAGCTTCTTGGATTTTAAATGCTTGTCAGGAATTCACTAGACCTTACGGTCTAACCCTCGTTTTTCAATCTTAAAAACCCCTTTTCAGGAAGAAACGCTTGTGGTGCTTCCGGTAAAGGAAAAAAGAAGGCGTAGGAGTGGAGAGTGAGCTCGAGAGAAGGCGTAGTTTAGTTTAATTGTTATTTTGAATTTAGAAACTCTCGGTTGTAGGCAAGATTTCTGATGTTAAATTTCTTGGTTTTTATTTGTGAACCTTTACATTGGATTTATGCTATGTTATGACTTGGTTTGAAATTGTGGTTATTACAATTGGTATCAGAGCCAGGTTTAAGGGATCTAGGTGACCGGATGGGCCAAGACTTAAACTGAGAACTTAGGAAAAAACTCAGCCGAGAGATAGGATGCTTGGGAAATTCCACTCTAGGAGTGATAATGATAAGGTAGCGAGGACTGTCATGTAAGGTAAATTTGGGATTCCACCTGTCCAGTGTAATCGCAAATTTACAGGTACATGTATGTGCTTATATAACCTTGTCAGGCTAGGTAATCTGAGAGTTGCTTTTGTGGTCTTAACAGTTTTGATATGTCGGAAAGATCGTTGAGAAGCAGATCCATATCGGCTGAGGAGTCACACCCAGTCAACGAGACTCCTGTGGTTGAGCGGGCAGCACCTCTAAGGCAACCCGTCGCCCGTGGTAGGGCTAGGGGACGGGTAAGGAAACCAGTGAGGACTACCCGAAAGGCTACCACTCAAGTGGAACCGAACGTCGAGAATCGGGGGAGTAGGACGACTCAACCTACTCGGCGTGCAAGAAGCGCGGAAATTCCGGCTGATAGAGAATTGTCGCAGCAAGAAAGTTCTACTTCTGTCAGACGAAGGGGTCAGCCGCGAGGTAGGGGTCGTGGACGTAATCAGGCTTTTATTACTCACGCGGCCTTTGCTGCTGAAATGGGTAAATTGCAAGAGACTTTAAACGAGATTTTAGCTCAACGGGAGGGGGCGATATCTGGAAGCAAAGACAAAACTGTAAGTAAGGAAGGATCTGAAATGTCCAGCCCACCCGTCTCAGGAGAGGGTAGTCAACGTCCATCGACTACACTTATGGGGAATGAGTCGGCAGCTAAGGGGTGCATCTACAAAGAATTTGCTACTTGCAAGCCTCCTATTTATAAAGGAGAATGTGATCCAGTGTTGGCGTTGAAATGGGTCAAGGGTATGGAACTGGCTTTCGACACCAGCAAATGTGCGGGAGAGGATAAGGTGGTCTATGCTATGTCAATGTTGAGAGATGAAGCTGTAATGTGGTGGGATGCGAAATCTGGAGGTCAGGGCTCGTTGGCGGCCAAAGGTATGTCTTGGGAGACTTTCGTGGGTAAGTTCAAAGCACAGTTCTGCCATCTGGCGGCAATCAAAAAGTTGGAAGAGGAGTTTTTGTGTCTGGAGCAAAAAGAGATGACAGTTCGAGAATACACTTCGAAATTTATAGAAAAGTCCCGTTTCGCTGAGATTTATGTGCCTAGTGAGGAGAGGCGCGTGGAACGATATATCTTTGGTTTGAGGAGTGACATTCGAGAGTTTGTAGCGAACAAAGAACCAGCTACTTTTCAAGCGGCGAACAACGCAGCAGAAATGAGAGAGAAAGAAAAGAACCGCCAAACGTCTGAGAAAGTGAGTGAGAAGCGAAAATGGGACGGTCCGGGAAATGATGGAAGGAAAGGGAAAGTGTTCAGATATGATGTTTGAGGGGATCATAGGGTCACTTCCAAGCCATGTGGTAAATGCCACCGGGTGCATCGAGGCGAATGTGGGTTAGACTCAAGGTCCTGCTACCGGTGTGGAGTGTCGGGTCATGTTGCGAAAGATTATCCGAAGAATAAGTCATGTTTTCAATGTGGATCACCTGACCATATACGGCCTGACTGACCGTAGCTGAAAAAGGGAGGGGCGGTACAGTATGGAGGAAGGCAGGGAAACAAGGGAGAGGAGAAGATGCCAGAGCTGACGCGTTCGAAGGGATGTGCCTTTCTTATGACGGTAGTGGAGGCGGAAGAGGTACCTGAAGTAGTGTCAGGTACATTTTTGGTGAACTCATTTCTTGCCAAAGTATTATTTGATTCTGGGGCGGATAGTTCTTTCGTGTCCATGCTTTTATGAAATGCCTTAATGTGAAACCTAAACGTTTGGAGAGGGCATTAGAGGTAGAAACGGTCGATGATAATCGGGTGTTCATTATAGAAGTCTTGAAAGGTTATGTTATAGATATAGAAGGGAGTTTAGTACCCCTGCGATTATATCCTATGGTGTTAAGACACAGTCTCATTGGATTCAAGATCATCCAAACTGAAGATCGCAATCTGAAGCTAAAGCCGAAACGTCGACTCTCGATATTAAAGTCTATGTCGTTTGTAATAAATGTCAATGTAATTGTTTGTTTATTATATTAGTTAACTTAGTTTAAATATCTATTTCTAATAGATATTAGATCTAGTAACTTAGTTAGATAAAGTTAGTTATTTAGTTTAGTTAGTTTACATAATATCTAAAATAGATATTATGTTTATTTACATAATATCTAGTTTAGATATTATGTATGTTAGGTAGATTAGATATTAGGTGTATCTCAACAACTCTCTATCAGATTAGACAAGATATTATCAGACACACAAAACACACACTTAAAGGTGTAATACAGAGAGAACACATCCAAGCTTAAATCGATCAACCTTGTAACTTTGTTATATATCAATACAGGTTGGTAATCGTTATTGTTGTTTAATCTAAGAACTTGATATAAACATTGTGTGGACCGTCATATGGCAATGGGCGAATTTGATGTAGTGCTGGGGATGGACCGGTTGGCCGAAAACAACGCCAACATAGTCTGTAATAAAAATCTAATTCGTGTACAGATACCGAACAAAGGAACAGTAATCTTGTATGGGAGTCGTCGAAACAAAAAAGTTAGCCTTATGTTGATGCTTAAGACTGCTAGGTGTTTGTAGAAGGGGTGTGTGGGGTACTTGGCCTATGTAGTTGATTCCAAGAAGTAGAAACATGGGGTTGAGGATGTGAGGGTAGTGAGTGAGTATCCGGAGGTGTTCCCTGAGGATTTAACAACCTTACCCCCAGATTGCCAAGTATAATTTCGCATAGACTTGGTGTCGGGCGCCGCGCCAATAGCGCGTGCCCCATACTAGTTGGCGCCTTCGGAAATGAAAGAAATGATGTCTCAGTTGCAAGAATTGTTAGACAAGGATTTGTGAGACCGAGTACCTCACCTTGGGGTGCACCGGTATTCTTTGTGAAGAAGAAAGACGGAACAATGCGAATGTGCATTGATTACCGTGAGCTTAATAAGGTAACAATTAAAAATAAGTATCCGCTTCCGAGGATAAATGATTTGTTTGATCAGTTAGAAGGAGCTAGTTATTTTTCCAAGATTGATTTACGATCGGGCTACCATCAGCTTAAAGTGAGAGAGGATGATATTCCGAAAACAGCTTTTCGAACAAGATATGGACACTATGAGTTTTTGGTGATGCCTTTCGGCCTAACCAACGCACTAGCGGCTTTTATGGATTTGATGAATAGAGTATGTCAACCTTATTTGGATAAGTTCGTAATTGTATTCATAGATGATATCCTAATTTACTGGAAATTTGAGGAAGCGCATGAGAAGCACCTGCGAGTCATTTTGGATTTGTTGAAGCGAGAGAAACTTTATGCAAAATTTTCTAAGTGCGAGTTCTGGTTGAAGGATGTTCAATTTCTTGGGCACGTAGTGTCCCGAGATGGAATCAAAGTAGACCCATCCAAGATCGAGGCAATTCAAGATTGGGAGCAACCGAGAACCCGTCGGAAGTGAGAATTTTCCTAGGGTTGGCAGATTACTATCGGAAGTTCATCAAGGATTTCTCACGTATCACAACGCCACTGACATCCCTCACGAAGCAAAATGTGAAGTTTGTGTGGGCGAAAGCACAAGAAGAAGTGTTCCAAAAGTTGAAGGACATGTTGAGTACTGCGCCGATTTTGACTTTACCGAAGGGTTCTGATGATTTTGTAGTGTATAGTGATGCATCGAGGTTAGGACTGGGATGTGTCCTAATGCAGCGAGGAAGAGTAATAGCATACGCGTCTCGTCAATTGAAGGACCAAGAGACACGCTATCCCACCCATGACCTGGAGTTAGCGGCAGTGGTGTTTGCGTTGAAGATTTGGCGGCACTACCTGTATGGGACGAAGTGTCAAATCTTCACGGATCATAAGAGCCTTTGTCACCTCTTTGATCAAAAAGAGTTAAACATGCGTCAAAGAAGGTGGATGGAATTATTGTTGGATTACGATTGTAAAATCGAATATCACCCTGGAAAGGCCAATGTAGTGGTCGATGCCCTGAGCCGAAAGGAGAGAGGCGAAACTACGAAAGTGGTGGCCATGCGAACGGAAGTGTCATCCAACCTGCTGGATGAGATGAAGAAGGCGCAAGCGAAGGCGTTGTTGCCCGAAAATATTAAGAAGGAGCGAATGCTCGGAATTGTGTCCGCCTTATCTGAAGATAGTTGAGGGTTGAAGTGTTTCAAGGGTAGAACTTGGGTTCCAAAATCGGGAGAGCTTAGACGAGAAATTTTGGAAGAAGCGCATAAATCAAGGTATTCATTCCATCCTGGAACGAATAAGATGTATGGAGACTTGAGACAAGACTTCTGGTGGTCGGGTATGAAGAAGGATATAGCTCACTTTGTAGAGCGTTGTCTCACTTGCTTGCAGGTGAAGGTGGAACACCAAAGGTCGTACGGAAAGTTGCAACCACTAGAAATACGAGTCTGGAAATGGGATCAAATAACTATGAACTTCGTGACCAAGCTGCCAAGGACCTCGAAGGGCTACGACGCTATTTGGGTAATTGTGGACCGATTGACGAAATCGGCGCACTTTTTACCCATAAAGGAGACGTATTCATTGGAGAGATTGGCGAAATTGTATATTGATGATATTGTAACGCATCACGGGGTGCCAATATCGATAGTTTCGGATCGGGACAGTCGTTTCACGTCAGCGTTCTGGAAGAGATTTCAGCGAGAGATGGGGTCACGCATAAAGATGAGTACGACATACCAACCTCAGACCGATGGTCAGAGCGAGCGAACCATCCAGATGCTAGAGGATATGTTGAGAGCATGCGCTCTGGATTTCCAGGGTTCGTGGGAAAATCACCTACCTCTGATTGAATTTGCGTACAACAATAGTTACCATGCCAACATTAAGGCGGCTCCATATGAAGCTTTGTATGGACGGAAATGTCGAACCCCTTTGTGTTGGAATGAAGTCGGGGAAAGACAACTAGTGGGACCGGAGTTAGTGCAACTCACAGCAGATAAGATAGTTCAGGTTCGAGAAAATCTAAAGGTGGCTCGGGATCGACAAAATAGCTACGCGGACAAGCGATGGAAGACATAGAATTCCAAGTAGGGGACCACGTTATGCTCAAGGTGTCTTCCTGGAAGGGAGTGGTGCGGTTCGGTAAGAAAGGAAAGTTAAGCCCATGCTTTATCGGACCATTCACGATAGTGGAACGAATTAGGGAGGTAGCGTATAAGCTCGAGCTTCCCGAAGAGTTGTGGGGCATTCATAATACGTTCCATGTCTCCAATTTAAGAAAATGTCTCGCCGATGTGAGCATGGTGGTGCCAATGCAAGATGTGCAGATCGACGAACGTTTGAACTTCATAGAAGAGCCTGAAGCTATCACCGACCGAAAAGTCAGGAAGTTAAGAAGAAAAAAGATTGGGTTGGTAAAAGTCCAATGGCGCTTTCATAAAGTACGGGATGCTAATTGGGAGATCGAATCGGAAATGCGAGCCATATATCCTCATTTGTTCGAAGAGGAGATTCTTGGGACGGAATCTTCTTAAGGAGGGGAGATTGTAAGGACCAATAGTGTAATGTTCTAATAGATGTAACTTTGGGTTATTATTGTAAAAAGAGTAACTTGAGGGCCTAGAGGGTAAAAGTTGAGTTTGTTACCCAAAAAGGGTAAACCCCTTGATTTTCTTTCCATTTTTGGTCTGGAGGCAGCGAGTGAAGGTACGGATTAGGGTTCTTGGAGAAAGAGGCAAGTGAGATCTTGAAGAAACCAATCTTAAAGGTTAGTCTCCATCTCTAGTATTCCATTTAATCGTTTTTCTTCATCTCCTTTTTGAGTTTGGGGTTGGATTGTGAGTATCTGAGGTTGAGATCCTTGGGGTCTTATCTGATGTGATTTTGGGATTGAAATCAGTCTAGTGTGAGTAGTTTGGGATGAAATTATTGTTGTTAAACGTTAATAGCTCCACCATTTAGTTTAAGATGGATGAGATTAAATTAGAGTCTGTATTGGGGTTAGTTTCCTTCGAAGAAATCTGGGTTAGGGGTTTTGGAATCGCAATCGCAGCCGGGAACCGGAGGAACCCGGGTGAGTTGCGACCCCGGGGGAGACCTGGGTGGTACCGGGAATCGGAGAGACTCGGGTGGCACCGGGAACTGGGGGAGACCCGGGTGGCGTTGGGACCCGGGGGGACCCGGGGGGCGTGACCGGGGGAGTCCCGGGCGAGCCGAGTCTGGGGGAAACCGGGTGATGCTGAGAGCTGGGAGTCCGGGGGGCTTTGAGTCAGTCGATCTCTTTTCTTTGTTGTTTGCTATTAGTTAATTACTCTCTTTTCGTTAATTAATTGTAGGGAAGCAAAAATTAGCTAGGTGAGCAAACGTTCGAGCAGGTGAGTTTCTGACTTCCTTATCCCTTAATATTTTAGAAATATTTTTGATACTGAAAATGGGGTAAATGAAAGCGTGTGACTATCTGCATGTTATCCTGTAATTTTTATCTACAATGTTAACTGCTTATTTTTGCAAAAAGGTATATGATTATCCGAAATGTTTATTTATATTTTGGAAAGACTTGTTGGTGATTTGGGAATAGTGAAATCGCGATTATCACTGAAATCTCACAAAACCACGTGTGTGTGAAATTCGTTTTCTGTGCATGTGGGACGGGGAGTCTGCTTGGGCCCCGATGTGAACGGGGAGTCTGCTTGGGCCCCGAGACGAGAGGGGAGTCTTCTTGGGCCCCGATCGTGGTTGCGCATAAGGTGGCGGAAAAAGGGGACACAACTGATCATTGTGATTCCCGCTTTTGAAACGAATCATGGACTTTATATTCTTAAAATTGTTGCAACTATTTAAGCTTCTTGGATTTTAAATGCTTGTCAGGAATTCACTAGACCTTACGGTCTAACCCTCGTTTTTCAATCTTAAAAACCCCTTTTCAGGAAGAAACGCTTGCGGTGCTTCCGGTAAAGGAAAAGAGAAGGCGTAGGAGTGGAGAGTGGACTCGAGAGAAGGCGTAGTTTAGTTTAATTGTTATTTTGAATTTAGAAACTCTCGGCTGTAGGCAAGATTTCTGTTGTTAAATTTCTTGGTTTTTATCTGTGAACCTTTACATTGGATTTATGCTATGTTATGACTTGGTTTGAAATTGTGGTTATTACAGTTAATATATGAAATGAGGAGGTATGTCTTGAAGATTAAAAAAGTTAGTTGGCTAAAAATGTGACACTTGCCATTTGGAGTAAATGACAACTTTGAAGTCATTTGATGCAAATATTTTATTTAAAAAATAACAGCTTTCACTCCCGATTTCATTAAATGTAAAATGTTCATTAGAATCGAATCAATACAATCATGAATATAAATATAAATACAATAAATATCAATATGAAAGAAATGTTGGCTAGAAAGTATTGACATGATACAATGAGAAATTTGTATTTTATCAAATAATGAATTATAGTTGAGTTTTGTTTATCCCACATTGATGAATATATGAAAGGAGGAGAGATGTTTTGATATATTAAAAGGGTATTGACAAATGTACGACAAGAATTTAGTATTCTCAAGTTTTGGTTGATGTAGCATCATAACATTTTTATATCTTATTTAACATGTATATTGATGCACGATGTTGAAGACTAGTGATATATGATTCAAAGTTAATATGTTTTATGGGTCAAAGATTTTGAAATGGAATACCAGAATAGCAAGGTTTTTAACCTATGTCATTTGTTCTTTAACTTTTGAAGACCGAATTATGTACTAAGAGTTTGTTATTTTTGCAACTTGTAATTAGAAAATGAAATCCAAGAGTCAATATTATTTGATAAATATTTTTTATTTTTTCATTTGAAAAATATTTTTCATTTGATTTCATTTTTTCATTAGGTTTTGAACCTTTTCATTTGATAAATATTTTTAACTTTTATTAATTTTTCTTTGTTTTTCATCCTATATTTGAAGGGAAAGTCAATATTATTTTTCTTTCCTTTTCGTCCTAAAAGAACTTGAGAACACGAGATTTTCCCTTTATCCCTACTTTTCTTCATTTTCCCTCCCTTTCCTTTGTAGAACACTACGTTAAGGATAGGATTTTGATTTGGGTTTTAGCTTTCAGTTTTTATTCTTTATTTTGATTTTGATTATAGTTGTTGGTTTTTGTATTTTGTTTTTACTTGATATAATATATTATATTTTAATCATTTTTAATAGTAAACACGAAAAAAAAACTAAAAAGATTAAAAATGCTTTCATCTTAACAGACTTTTTCTAAAACTATTTGCGATAGAGACCCAATGCCCTGTTAAAATTTAATCATATGGACAAGATTCTCCCGATTTGAAGGATTAATAGATTTTCAACTCAATGTTGTTTCATTGTTATTCAACATTATCGAGCTGACTTTATGATCTACAATAACACATAGAATTTGCAAAAAAATGTATAGGAAGATTTGAGAATGATTCTTAGGTCATGTTTGGTAAACATAAGTTAACTTTTTTTTAGCTTATTCCAAAACCCCGTTTGAATGGAAAAAAAATACTTCCAAGCTAGCTTATTAAAATGCTACTTGGACTAGCGTTTCAACAAGTTAAATGAGATTTTTGTCACTTTCTTCTAATTATACCCCTGATTAATATTATCGAAAAAATTCCGCGTGGTTTCTCTCTAAAAAGTAGGAAGGCCCTAGAACCCCTCTTATTCCTATATCAAAGCAGTTAAATTCAAGAAGGTCAGAGCGGAGGAGCTTCCCGGGTAGCAAGCTAGTTAGGAGAGAAGTAACATTTGGATTCTTAAATTAAGTGGGGGCAGGGAAAAAAGCACAATAGGAGACATGTTTCGAACCTAAGTGACAACGGAGAACTTTAAAGGTGGGATAGGAAAAATAAATGTACTTTATGTAATAAAGAAGGAAGAGCATTCGTCTTTTTTCCTTACTATGTCCCATGCTAGGATGAAGAAATCCAAGGTTTCTTAGTCATGCTCATGGAAGTATTAACTCGTTTAAGTTTTAACACTACTTAGTGATTGTTATTTGTTATTATTAATTATATTTTAGATTTTTTATATTTAAAATTTGATTTTTATTCTTTAGTTAATCATGTCGGGGAGTGATTTTAGGAGATTAAAATGGGGAGTGATTTTAGGGGAGTTAAAAAGGTTAGAGATAACGATTGAAAGTTAATAAATAACATTAAATGTAGTATATAAAGTTTTAATGATTGTTTTTAAGAGATTTTAAGTAATTAACATTAAATAACGGTACATTATGTTTTAGAAATTGTTTTTAAGAGTTTTTTTTTATCCATGCTTTATAATATAGTATAGATAAATCATTAATTAATATTAATTTTAAATTATTAATTGTAAATTATCCATTCCTATTAATTATTTAAAATTATTATTAATCTTATCAATTATTTTTATATTATTATTATTATTATTATTGTATTTATATTAATTATCTATAAACAAATATAAAAAATATAAAAATATTTTTATAATTACATAAAAGTTATAGGTGTAATTATTTTGCTTCATAAATAATAAAAATTTAATAAAATATTTAATTTAATTATTTTTTTGAGAAATTATTAATTAATTAAGATATAAAGGTTGATTAACTTTGTGTTTATTCATATTATATATGTAATGATTATTTAAAGTCATCATCTAATGTAGATAGTTTCTAAGGGGGCGTTTGGTTCGCAGAATGATTTCTGAAGGAATGGAATCTGTCTAAGGAATTGAAATCTGAAAGTAATTGGAATGGAATGTTATCAGGTTTGATCAAGTGTTTGGTTGGCAGGAATGAAATGTAATCAGTCAAATGAATTGGAATATGTCTGTTTGGTTTGTAAAGAAATTGGAATGAAATTCTGAAAAATGACAAAAATACTCTTTCTTTTATTTTTATTTTTTATTTTTTATTTATATTTTTTTAAATGCCGAGAGAGAGGAGAGAGAGGGGGGAGAGAGAGGAGAGAGAGATTGTGAGAGAGGGGGGAGGGGGAGGGGGTAGAGAGATAAAGATAGGAGAGAGATAGAGAGGAGGGAGAGGAGAGAGAGAGGGGGAGAGAGAGAGAGAGGAGAGAGAGAGACGAGACCAAATCCACATCTGATAGGTTTTAATTTTGGTAAGAGAGTATTTTTGTCATTTTCAAAATATTGGA